>CAUOFW020004946.1:971184-1044754 GCA_963454935.2 Ilex paraguariensis
CCCCCCCCCCCCCCCCCACAACTTGATTCACGCATTATCCTCAATGAAACAAAAAAAGTATGATATTCAATGACGGACAGTAAAAAGATTAGTAGGGTTAGAAAACACCTTGCACTTGAGCTTTGACAAAAACACCAATATCTGCGACTAAGAAGAACAAAACTATACGATAAAAGAACATAAGTAACATAGAATAAAAATAAAGTAAGTAAATAAAAACCTGTACATTGAAAAGCAAAAAAAAATTAATTATTCCTCCATAAATTCCGGGTATACCGGATCCATTAAATTCTCCTCCACCACTTGTTCTTCAAAACCCCCGAAAAATGGCTTAAGTCTTTGGCTATTGACCTTGAATATATGGCCATTTTTTGGGGTTTTGGACATCCACAGCTCCATTGGGGTAGGCCACCTTGACAAGATAGGGGTCATTCCAACGGGATCAAAATTTGCCTTAGAAAATGGAGAGCCGAGAGTTGTATAAAAGCACTTTTTGCCCGGACTCAAATGACTTCCTCACAATGGATTTGTCATGAAAGATTTTAGCCCGTTCCTTTGAAATTTTTGAGCTTTCATACGCATCTCTTCTAATCTCTTCCAACTCATTTAGCTCTAATTTTCTTTGCTCTCCGGTCATTCTTAGATTGAAGTTCAAAGTTTTGATGGCCCAATAGGTCTTGTGTTTCATTTCGACTGGCAAATGACAAGCCTTTCCGTAGATGAGCCGATAGGGAGACATGCCGAAAATAGTCTTGTAGGTGGTGTGGTACGCCCATAGGGCATCGGTCAATCTATTTGACCAATCTTTCCTATTGGGGTTCACTGTTTTCTCCAAAATATTCTTGATCTCCCTATTGGCCAACTCGGCTTGGCTATTGGTTTGTGGGTGGTATGCGGTGGATACTTTATGAGTAACGCCATATTTGAACATTAAAGATGTGAATGGCCTATTGCAGAATTGTGATCCACCATCACTTATCATTGCACGAGGCATTCCAGACCTCGAAAAAATGTTTTCCTTGAGAAACTTGACCACAACCCAATGGTCATTGGTCTTGGTTGGGATCGCCTCCACCCGCTTGGATACATAGTCCACTGCCAGTAGGATGTATAGATAGCCAAACGACATAGTCCACTGCCAGTAGGATGTATAGATAGCCAAACGACATAGGGAAAGGACTCATAAAGTCGATGCCCCAATAATCAAATATTTCTATAACGAATACAGGGGAGAGGGGCATCATGTTCCTTCGAGTCACACTACCCAAACGCTGGCATCTATCACATTCTTTACAAAATGAAACATAGTCTTTGTTAAGTGAGGGCCAATAAAAAATGCATCTCCTCATGACTTGATCAGGGCAGTACTTGAATAGGTACGGGTTGTTGAAGTAAAAGTACTTCACATCTGCCATAAATCTCCTTCGATCCTCTGGGTTCCAATGCGGTGGTATTTGTCCTGTTGCAAGATAATTACATATATCAGCATACCAAGGACAGACAGAATGAATTGAAAATAAATGCTCATCGGGGAAGGAATCAGGGATAGGAATGTTCTCAGCAGTCTCTTGCACCACCAGTCAGGATAAATGATCCGCCACCACATTCTAAACTCCTTTCTTGTCCTTCATCGTCAAGTCGAATTCTTATAGGAGGAGTATCCACCTAATGAGTCTCGATTTTGCATCCTGCTTAGATAACAAATACTTTAAAGCAGAGTGATTAGTAAAGACAACAATAGGCGAACCGATGATGTAAGAACGAAATTTATCTAAGGCAAACACTACTGCTAGAAACTCTTTCTCGGTGGTAGCTGAGCCTCATTAAGTATTTTGCTAGCATAGTGTATCACATATGGTCTATTTTACTCCCTTTGATCGAGCACTGCTCCGACCGCATAATCACTCGCGTCGCACATGAGCTCAAAATGTAGATCTCAATTGGGTGGTCGCATGATCGGAGGTATGATTAGCATGCTTTTAAGTTTTTTAAAGGATGCCTCACAATCATCCGACCACTCAACTAGGACCTCCTTAGACAACAGGTTGGTCAAGGGTTGGGCCAATGCACTGAAATTCTTTATGAATCGATGATAAAAACCTGCATGGCCCAAAAACGACCGGATGGCTCTTGGTGTGGGAAGGTTGGAGATGGGCTCCACCTTAGATTTATCGACTTCAATACCCCTTGCCGAAACTATATGGCCAAGCACAATTCCTTCTGTCACCATAAAGTGACACTTTTCCAAATTCAAGACTAGATTCTTCTCGTTACATCTTGTTAGAACTTTATCCAAGTTTGTCAAACATCCCTCGAATAAATCCCCAAATACCGAAAATTCGTCCATAAAGACCTCCACTATCTTTTCCACCATGTCATTGAAAATTTCCATCATACAAAATTGAAAAGTCCCCGGAGCATTGCATAGTCCAAATGGCATGCGGCGGTATGCAAAGGTACCATAGGGGCACGTGAAGGTGGTCTTCTCTTGATCCTCTAAAGCAATCTCGATATGATTGTAGCTGGAGTATCCATCTAAAAAATAGTAGAATAGATGCCCCGCTACTCGTTCTAGAACTTGATCGAGGAATGACAATGGGAAGTGGTCTTTTCTTGTGCAAGCATTCAGCTTTCGGTAATTAATGCACACCCTTCATCTGGTGATCACTCTTGTAGATATAAGCTCATTTTCATCATTCTCAACCACCATAACTTCGGATTTCTTAGGTACTACTTGCGTGGAGCTAACCCACTTACTATCGGCAATTGGAAAAATGATCCCCACATCAAGTAGTTTCAGAACCTCATCCCTCACCACCTCCTTCATGATGGGATTCAACCGTCTTTGTGATTGTCGGGAAGGTTTGAAATCGTCCTCAAGATATATGCGGTGGGTGCAAATAAGAGGGCTTATCCCTTTGATATCCACAATGGTCCACCCAATTGCTCCTTTATGCTTTCTCAATACCTCTAAGAGTTCTTTTTATTGTTCTATGTTCGATGTAAAGCTAATGACCACCGAAAATTTTTCACCTTCCCCAAGATAGGCGTACTTCAAATGTGAGGGCAAAGGCTTCAACTCCAAGTTGGGCTTTTGTTCATCCGACGAAAAAATTTTCTTTTCTCGATGGGGTAACTCTTCGAATATAGGGATCCACCTTTCCATCGCTTTCAAATCTTCTACCTCCTCTTGCTCATCATAATTCTCAAGATCTATAATTTCTTCTTCCTTAAATTTCAACATCCCCTCTAGCTCCAAGTGCTCCTCAACCAAAGTGTCGATTCTATTGACCTCACTTACTTCCTCATCATCACCCAGTTGCTTTGCCAAGTTGAATACATTGTGCTCTATTGTCATATTCTCAAATGCCAACTTCATTAGAACGTTCCTGCAATTTATCACGGCATTAGATGTAGCAAGGAAAGGTCTTCCAAGTATTATAGGAATTTAGGAGCTAAGGTTTGCAACAGGGATGAGTATCAAGCACAATGAAATCCACAGGGAAGTAAAATTTATCAATTTGAACTAAGACATCCTCAACTACTCCCCTTGGTGTACGGATACTACGATCCACCAATTGAAGCGTGATTAAGGTGGACTTCAACTCCTCAACCTGTAGCTGTTGGTACACCGAGCAGGGGAGAAGATTCACATTTGCCCCCAAATCGAGGAGTGCTTGCTCCACTCAACAATTTCCAATGGTGATGGCTATGGTTGGACAACGGGGGTCTTTGAATTTGGGAGAAGTGTTGGTCCTCAATATTGAGCTCACTTACTTGGTGAAGAATGCTTTCTTGTGGACATTCAGTTTCCTCTTCACTGTGCATAAGTCCTTCAAAATCTTAGCACATGATGAAATTTGCTTGATGGCGTCGAGGAGTGGAATATTAATCTTCACTTGCTAAAAAATTTCCAAAATATCAACATAATTAGCCACCTTGACAAGTGGCTTCAAACGACTTGGAAAAGGGGCAGGCATGGGAGGAATAAACACACAATCATCAATTAATTTTTCTTTCTCAACAACCTCTCTTTCTTTCTCTTCACTCACTTCACTCTTGTTGGCGTCACCCAAGATATCTTTTTCTTTTGGCAATGTGGTCTTGGGTGAGATCGTTGGCAAAATGGTTTTGTCAATTTCTTTGTCACTACAAAGGGTGGTGATAGCTTTGAGTTGCTCACAACTCTCTCTCAAAGGTTCCGATGACTCAACAAAGTGTTGACCCCTAGGGTTCTCTTGTGGTTGAGTGGGAAACTTCCCCTTTCTTGTTGAGATGCCCCTATGGAGTTTGTTAACTTTGTGAGTTAGGCTCTTACATCATTAATGGCTGTGGCAGTTTGGTTATTGATGTCGATTTGGCTTTGAATGAAGGAATGTACCATATCCTCCAAATTCCTTTTGTGAGGAGGTTGTTATGTGGATAGATTAGACGGTCCTTGAGAAAAACTTTGTGGAGGTGGATTTGGTGAAAAATTCTATGGTGGTGGGTTTGACGAATACCCTTATGGATTGGTCTGGGGGTATTGAGAGCTAGATGCTTGCCCTCGGCCATGATATTGGTTTTTCTTGGGAGGCATGGGAGGTGCATATGCACTTGAACTATGAGAAATGGGGTTTTCATTTCTCCAACTAAAATTTGGGTGATTACTCCAACCCGGATTGTAAGTATTCAAATTGGGAGAAAATGATTGCCTCGTTTGGTTGAAGGCATGGACTTGTTCATGGTACGCTTCTTTAAGGGTCGAAATGTTTGGGCAATCCAATAGGGAATGCTCCATACATTCACAAATTCAACAACCCTCCTCGGTTCGTGAGATATTAGACACCTCGTGTCTCTTATTGACTTCAAGACTCTCAACTTTCCTTGACAATTTAGCAATTTTTGAAAACAAGTCTTCCTGATCTCTCAAATCATAAATCCCTCCCCTTTGAGTTTGGCCACTCCTTTGAGGAGAAGACCTTGGTAAATCGGTGGGATCTGTAATGTCCTATGATTGTGCATTTTGTGCCAATGTATCAAAGGGTTCTTGTGGTCCCCCCACCCCTTTGGACATTTGAATTTGCACCTATATTGTCAAAATTGTCACCCGCATCCTCGGGTTGTTCATGGTCAATATTCATGGTAGAGGCCAAGTTTTGTCTAACAAGTCAGTTTCGGTCGCTCCTCCTCCACATTAAATAACATATATACAAATAAAATTATACACAAACAATATTATGTACACAGAACAACGTACCTTAGCCCATGATGAAGATTATGAGACATACCTCCGTCGTCCGAAAATCACCTTCTTGGGTTGACAATTGCCTTTTCTAGCAACGGCGCCAAAAATGCTTGACAAAATTTTTTGTTATTTCCTAACCTCTAAACATCACCTTTTAGCATGTATAGTATATGGATGAAGGGGAGTGTCACTCTCCTTGGGATGATGTCAAAGGAAAGGGCAACAAAATGGTGGATGAATGAAATGTCAAATATGTGTGTGTGTGTGAACAAAAATGCTCCTCGAGCACAAGGAGACTTTCACGGATCATGTTTTACTTGGTGGTATTCCAAGGTCATTTCCACGAGGAAGTAAACCAAGGGGAAGGTGATTTTGGGAGAAAGAAAGTATTAAATCTTTGATTGTTGGAAGTTGTTTTGATGCTAGTAAAATGAAAAATAAATGTTGGCAAATCCAAGAGGTCACTTCAATAGGAATACCGTCTCAACTCAAAACCCTCCTCCAATAGAGCATGAATGAACGATTGATTCATGGGAAGCTAACGATAAGATTGGTGAGTATCTAAGCATAAACTGTGACTAGGCCCACAGAATATCAAGGACTCACCAAGTTATCCACCCTCAACTTAGTCAAACCGAACAATTGAACTCTTATAAAAGGGAGGAGAACGAGTTGAAAATGGTATACCCAAGTGGAGGTTCCCCTTGGTTTTGCCAACTAAGAGATTTAGCTATTCATGCTTAAAATAAAGACAACAATATGATAAAAAGACATTATGAAGAAATAAAGACTAGAGTTAAGCATAAATGAAATGCATAAATACTGGATAATCATCTCTTACTAAAGATTGGATGAGAAACTACTCACTCTTCATGGCTTTGTTAAAGCTATAAAAGTGAGTGATGCTCATCCCTCCAAGTAGAGGAGTTACAAGGTAAAACACTTTACACAAGGAGCCGATTTTCGACAAAGAATAAGTGAATCACGTTTCACCCTTCACGGCTTTGGTAAAGCTCTAGAAAAGTGGAAGAGTTTCACTCCTCTAAGGGAAGAAGGAAGCTCAAGCAATGGAAGTAAAAGAAAGCAATAACACAATAAAAGAAAGCAATACTTAAAGTAAAAGAAAGCAATAAATTAAAATGAAGCAATAATATAATAAAAGAAAGCAATAAGCAATAAGGAAAGTAATAATACTTTTGGAGGGTTTTTCACTACCAAAAGATGAATGCTTTACAAGTCCTAAGGGGGTGGTATTTATAGGCAACAAAGGAGGGTGAAAGTCTTGTTTGGTGGCTTTGAATTACATGAAAGTCTTATTTGGTGGCCTTGAATTACATAAAAGTTTTGTTTGGTGGTTTTGAATTCTTTGATCCCCCTTTGTTTTGAGCTTTGATAATTGGCATCCCAGTAATTTGTAGCTTTAATGCAATTGGCTCCCCAATAGTTTGTAGCTTTGACGCACAAAATCCTGAAAAGAACAACAATTAATGCATTATCCTTTATTCACACACTAATTCTAATTTGATTTATTTTGACTAGTTTAACTTTATTCAACTAACACAATTTACCTATTAAATTATGCCTTAATTAGGGTTAATCAACTACCTTCCTTAGAGGCCTCCGGTCATCAAGCTTTCTCTTCTCAGTGATGAAGCACCCACCGAAGAGCATGATGGAGCAACTAATGATGGCCCAGAAGTATATGAATACTAAAGACATGACAAGGGCTAGACAAGGCGAGTCCTGATGAATAGGCAAGAAGAGAAAGGAAAGAGACAGGGACGACAGAAAGGAAAGTAGCAACAAGCACAGTAGGACAGAGAGGATACTTGCCAAAAGGCCGGCTCGATTTTGCTCCTCAAAGAGATTGACAAGCCTTCACTCCCCTCAACGTCACTGTTAGGTACATCTTATTCCAGATCCAAGATGACCCCATAATAAAGTGGCTAGGGAGGATGAAGTCTCCTCCAAACTGTAGGAACCCGAACAAATATTGTCGCTTCCATCGTAACCATGGCCACAACACCGATGATTGCTATGACCTCAAAAGACAGATTAAGGAGCTCATACAACATGGTTACCATCGCCAGTATGTTGTTGGAAGGGGTCAGGCACTACCACCGCCTCATAATCAGGAAGACCAGCAACCCATCGGACAAATTCACACCATCTCTGGAGGGCTAGCAGGAGGAGGAGAATCACTCTCTACCATGAAAGCCCACGTCAAAAAAGCTAGGCACCTCGACGATTTGGGCCCATCCAAGGCGCTTAAGCATGGAAGCAATGAGGTCATATAATTTTTAGGCAAGGGCTTGGAGGGAATCTAGCACTCCCATGATGATCCTCTGGTGCTCACTATGACCATCGCCAACTTCCAGGTGCGAAGAATTCTTGTGGGTTGTGGATGCTCTGTAGATATCTTGTTTGTAGAAGTCTATGACAAGCTCAACTTGGGTAAAGAAAGATTACAGCCTATCAAGTCACCCCTCATTGAATTCTCAGGTTAGAAGGTACATCCCCTAAGATTCATCACCTTACTAGTCATTGCCAGCGTAGCACCCTAGAGCTCCACAATCATGGTCAACTTCCTGGTGATAGACTATTTTTTGGCCTATAACATAATCCTAGGGCGACCTGCTCTCAACACCTTGAGAGTTATGCCCTCCACCTACCATCTCATCCTCCGTTTTTCAACCCCGAGCGGAGTTAAAGAGGTCCAAAGAGACCAGGTAGCTGCAAGAGAATGCTACGTCTCCTCCATGAAGACCAAAAAACTGCAAGAGGCCTTACAAGTAGAGGTCCTCAAACCGAGAGATAATGCCATGTTGGAAAGAGGAGAACCGGTAGAGGAGCTTAAACCAGTAGTCCTAGATGAAGAGTATCCAGATAGAAGAGTATACGTTGGCTCTTCCCCTTCTGAAGACCTAGTCCTCTAACTTGAAGATTTTTTTAGGTGCAACATGGTTGTTTTTGCATGATCACATGCAGAACTTGAGGGCATTGACTTGGAGGTCACCACACACCGCCTCAATGTAGACCTCCATTACAAGCTTGTCTGCCAAAAGCTAAGGATCGTCTCCACTGAAAGGACTTAAGCAATGGACAAGAAGGTGGGGAAGCTGATAGAAAATGGGGCGGTCAGGGAAGTAGCATCCTAAGTGGCTCTCAAATGTGGTGATGGTGACCAAAACCAATGGGAAGTGGTGCCTCTGCTTTGACTTTACCGAGCTCAACAAGGCGTGCCCAAATAACAGCTACCCGCTACCACAAATTGACCTCCTCATCAATGCCACCGTGGGACATGAATTGCTCACCTTTGTGGATGCATACTCTAGATATAACCAGATTAGCATGCACCCCCCAGACTAGGAGAAGACATCATTTATTACTCCGAAGGGGACCTACTGTTACAGGATCATGCCCTTCGGACTAAAAAACGCAGGAGCAACATATGAACGACTGGTGAACAAAATGTTCCAGTCTCAGATCGGTAGAACAATGGAGATATATGTGGACGACATGCTAGTGAAAAGCCTCGCTACAGCAGACCACATTGACCACCTCCAAGAAACTTTCAATATTCTTAGGTCATATCGCATGAAGTTGAACCCTGAGAAGTGCGCCTTTGGCTTAGGGTCAGGAAACTTCTTAGGCTTCATGGTCAACTAGAGGGGAATTGAGGCAAACCCCGAGAAGATCAAGGTCGTCCTCGATATTCAGATATTCAGGGCTAAAAAAATTAGCACTTGCCCTGATCTCAACAGTAAGGCATCTACAATATTATTTTCAGAGTCACAGGATTGTTGTCGTCATAGACCAACTTCTAAAGAAGGTTCTTGGAAAGCTGGACGTGTCCGGGAGACTCCTTAAATAGGTAGTGGAACTGGGCGAGTTCGATATCCAGTACTAGTCAATGGCGGCCATTAAAGCACAAGTCTTGTCAGATTTTAGTGTAAAGCTCACACCAGCAGAGGAGGAGCGCAACAAGCTTTCCACACTTCAGACGTCGAGCTCAGGCACTCAAAGCAATCTAACACCCGGTGAGGACACCCAAACAGAACATCTAGGCCAGACTCCCAAGCACCCAAACCAGGTGCTCAGCCTAGGCGCCTAAGTCTGGTGCCCAGGCACCCCAACCTGACGCCCAGGCTCCCACAACGACCTCCGAGCTCTCCTCTCTACCACTCTGGAAGCTCTATGTGGATGGCTCCTCGATCAGTGAAGGAGGGTGGAGTAGGCCTAATCATAATCAGCCCCGACAGCACTCCCATCAAGTATGTTGTGAAGCTCCACTTTATTGCCTTTAATAATTAGGCAAAATATGAAGCCCTCCACTCTAACCTAAGGTTGACAATTTAAATGGAAGCCCAACACTTTATTACTCATACTGATTCCTAGCTGATAGTCAACCAAGTGAAGAGTGAGTTTGAGGCAAAAGGAGCCAGAATGTAGGAGTACCTTGCTATGGTGTGAACCTTGCTTACTAAGTTCCACCAATTCCAAATCTGTTACATCCCAAGAGAGGACAACATGGTCGTAGATGCACTCACCAGACATGCCTCATCCTTAAAAGCCCCACAAGGACCAACATTCATTGGTCACCAGTTCGAGCTAAGCAGGCTAGACGTGGAAGCCATAAACATCAAATGTGTGTCTACTGAATCAAACTGGATGACCCTGATAAGGACATACCTTCAGGAGGGCGTGTTGCCAGATGACCCCCTGGAAGCCAGAAAACGCAGGATAAGAGCCTCCAAGTTTACCATCTTATAAGACACCTTGTACAAGAAAGGCTACTCCTTGCCATTACTGTGGTGCCTTTCAACCGAAGAAGCTCATTATGCCCTGTGGAAGATCCATGAAGAGGTTTGTGAGAATCACTCTAGAGGACGCTCCTTCTCCCACAAGGCACTCGGAGAAGGCTACTTCTAGCCTAGCATGGTGAGGGATGCCCAAGAGTTCGCCAAGAAGTGTGACAAGTGTCAGCACTTCGCTACTGTGCCCAGGCAGCCACCAGAGGAGTTGACAATCATCACTAGTCCGTGGCCTTTTTCCAAATGGGACATCGACATCCTAGGCCCCCTACCTCTAAGTAGAGGACAGTGCAAGTTCATAGAGATCACAGTAAACTACTTCACAAAGTGGGCAGAGGCTGAATCCCTGGCAAAGATAACAGATATGAAGGTTAAAGACTTTATCTGGAAAAACTTGGTCTGCCACTTAGGGATACCCCACGCCATTGTCAGTGACAATGCTAAGTAATTCGACAACAAGCTCCTCAACTCCTTCTGCTCCGACCTTTAGATAAAACAACCTTATTCTAGCCCAGCTCACCCACCAGGCAAACGGACAAGCAAAATTCATTGTGAGAACGGTATTATGCAACATAAAGACAAGGCTTGAGAGAGGGAGAGGGTCTTTGGGTTAAAGACCTCCCAAGCATATTATGGGCTTACCAAACCATGCCAAGAACTCTAACTATAGAAACCCCATTCTCCCTCGCCTTTGGAACTGAGTCAATCATCCTTGTGGAGATTGGGATAAATTCTCTAAGGATCCAACACCACGACCCCATCACCAACGAGGAAGGGCTTCACATCAACCTTAACTTGGTAGAAAAGGTAAGGGAAATGGTTGTGGTCTACAACGCAAAGTACAAGCGCCGCATGGCGAAATACTACAACTTGAGGGTGAAGCCTCGTTCCTTCCAACCAGGAGACTTGGTCCTTAAGAAGGTGATTCTCGCCACAAAGAATTCGCGAGAAGGAAAGTTGGGACCAAACTAGGAAGGACCCTAACTCATAACAGAAGTGGTGAGACCAGACACCTACAAGATACAGAGTTCCGAGGGGAAGGTCTTACCCCATCCGTGGAACGCCGAGCACCTCAAAAGGTACTACCAATAACACCTTAAGAGAGTGAAAGTAATAAAGTTGGGGAGCTTGATTTTATTTTTTGTACCTTTTTTGGGTTTATTACCCAATATTGCTTGACATAAGCAGTGAATAAATAAAACTTTCTAAATTTACTCCAGAAGATCTTTGTATTTTTGTATTCAAATTCAAAGGAGCATCAGTGGCAAAAATCCACTTTTACAAAAGTAAGGCTACAAAATGCCTTTTTTTAAAAAAATCAAAAGTCCCCAGCACGCTAACTACTCTCATGGTCCTCTTTCTGCTCATCCTTATCACCCTTAGCATTGTCAGATTCTCCGTCACCATCATCAAGCACCTCAGATGGCAGGAAGCCTGAAACATCAATATCAGAGAAAGCAGCAAAAATCTTTCCTCGGAGCTCCTCATAACCATCAATAAAGGCATTTGCAAAGCCATTTTTCAAATCACTCTCAGCTATGACAACTTTCTCCTTATCTCGAGAAGCTCTCTCATGAGCTGCTTTCACCTCTACCTCCACTCTCAAGTAGGCAACCTATCTAAGCGCGGCCCTCTTGTGGGTCTCCACAAGCTCATCCTCTCTAAGCACAGCCCTTTCACAGGTCTCCACAAGCTCAACCTCTCTTAGCACGTCCCTCTCATAAGTCGCCAAATGCTCAGCCTCAAGCTTAGCCGCCCTCTCATGGGACGCGAAAGTTTTGCCTCCGCTCCTAAGAAGACAGCCTCTCTAAGCACGACTCTCTCATGGGTCGCAACAAGCTCAGCCTAGGAGGCCCTTCCAGTAGCTTCAAGCTCAACAATCCTCCCCTGAGCAGTAAGAAGCTCATTCTTTACAACCTCATGACTAAGCTTCAGTTGGCTATAAAAATGGGCCCTTGAAAGCAAGCATATAGATGCAGTTGAAGCCTGAAAAATACAAAAGATAAAGGAATGAAAAAATGCATAGGGAAGGACTAAAGAAAGGGAAACAACAGACCCTTACCTCAGCCAGGCCTTCCTGCAATGTATTGATAATTCCCTCGATGCCCATAACACTAATCTCATTAACGTCGGGTGAAAACACAAATCTCCCAACTCGTTCCCTAATGACTCGAGGTTTACTCAACATGAGACTAATCTAAATTGGTGCCCCTATAGAAGTTCCCACAGGATGAGTCGACGAACGGGGGGCAGAAGGTGTGATCGACAAGGGAGTATCTAGAGTAGCACTCACAACCGAAGGAATCGCTAACCGAGGAGGCACCACTAAAGAGGTCCTTTGAGGGGAGCCCACCTAAGACATCACTGGAAAGGTCACTTGAGGGGAGCTCCCCTCAGGTAGCACCACTAGGGAGGTCACTTGGGAGGCATCACTCATCCTCGCCAGCTTAGGAGGAGGAGTGCTCTTACTAGAGAGGCAGGACCCAACCACCGTTATATCCACTGCAAAAGAAGTAAAGTGTTATCTAGATGAAAAACACCAAGTAAAGGGGGAAAGTACAAGAGAATCAACATACCCTTTCTCTTCAAAGAAAAACCATCGGATCTTGGAGAGGGTCTTCCAGCCATAGCACTTTCTAAAAGGGAACCACTAACTCTACTATCTTTGAGCATGAGAGCTCCAAAGTCCTTTACAAGATGAGCCCTCACGGCCTGAAACTTCCACTCTTGGTCCTTGAAAAGCATAAGAGAACCTACAAAGAATGCGATGAGTACACAGCCTACAAGGAATGTGGTGTAAGAAGGGTAAGTATATAAGGCATACCAACTTTCTTAGGAACATCCCATTCTGTTGATCCCAAAGCTCTATCAGCATTCGAAGCCCATCCGCTAACGAACATGAAACAAGACTTCCCCAACTATGACAGTTAGAGGGCAATCCGGTAATCAACTTGCCCCCTCTGGTAGTAGCCTTGGTTAGGAGCAGGAGTCTCACTCAAAATGTAAGTTGCGTGAAGCTCGCCAGGAAAGGCATCCTCATAATGTGCCTTTCTCCACAATACCAAAAAACCCAGCAAAACTCTCCAACCATTGGGGGCCAACTGCCTTAGTGCCAATGAAAAATAATGCAGAATACGACAATAGAAGAAGGCATCGGGAACCTAAGCCCAGCCATAAGCATCTCCTCATATATAGCGATATCTCCAGACAAGTCCTCACAAGCAGGCTCACCTATCTTAGCTCGACGGCATAGTACGGTAGGGGGAATGTGATAAGCTGAGACAATTTGCAAGATATCAGCATCCTATTAAAAGTGCTAGAAATAGTACTCACTTTGGATCTATCATCGTCAAGAGCTACCTTTGCTCGGTGCTTTTTGTTGCGAGGGCGTGAAGTATTGCCCGAGCCATTACCAGGGAGGTCTTCAGGAATCAAAATTTGAGAAGCTACACTTGAAGGAACCAAATCATCACCACCAAAAGTGCCCAACGTACTCTACCTCTTGACTCCAAAACCAGGCTCGTTAGCTTCGTACCCACCCTCTGCCACCAAGCCTAAGTTGCTTGGTGTCAACTATGCATTACTGCATTCGCTTAACCATGCCTATTGACTTATGAGTCCACCTCAGTGCTCACTGGTCCTCGCCCAACTGGCCTCAGTGTGCTCCTACCATGTCAAACAACAGTCTCAACCGAGGGGCCCAATGCCAAGGGAGGCACGCCTAGTCGTAAGGGTACCTTACCCGGCACCAAAGAAGGCTCGTCCGAACTGCCCAGCGCCAAGGGGGGCTTGCCCATACTGCTTGGCACCAAGAGAAGCTTGCCCAGTGCTCCTAGCGCAGAAGGCACCCCAGCTTGCTCCCCTTCGTCTCGCCCAACTAATTCACCATATCGCATTTCCTTGCTCTTTCGCCCTTCACCAATGTAGATGCTCGTTTAGGATCTCTCCCTAAAATCGATTGACCCAAGCTCCTCTCCGAGATCGGGGGTCCTATGTACATCTTCTTCTTCGTTGGACATGGATTTCTGAGAACTCATCCGAAGAGCAAAATCTCTGGCTTTGGGTTCTCAAGTATTTTAAGAAAAGACTTTCTTCCTCTCTCCCAAAATTATATGGAATATGTGGAGTGAAGAAGAAACTCCTTATTTATAGCCTAGGGTTTTTAAAAATCCTATTAAGGAAAGGACAAAAGCAAAATGACCCAATTCACAACCTAGGGCTCTTCAAGAATCCAAAAAGGGAAGTAAAAGAAGGAGTTTATATAGCTTATGATGTCCTACAAGCAAAAAGAATCTACAGAAAGGAAAGGAGTCGCCAATCAAAAGGAGTTTCCAAGAAATCTAAGTTCAAGAAGGCTTGATCGCTATTTTGATCGTAACATTTAATCCGTAGCTCCAAATGGGGTCCATAATATGTCAAATCAAAGCTCTCAGCGAGCCCTACACATCTCATCGCCTTTAGAGGTGAAAGACGCTATTAAAAGCCCAAAAAAGGCCTAGAAACATATGTTTTGGCCTCCCGAAGTTTTTCCACTTATGTGTTCAGCTGAAATTCAAACTCAATCAAATGTCTTCCTCTCCAAGTTCCATTGGACATAGGGCATTGGGGAGCAAATGATGGGCCCAGCCTAAGGGTCTAACTCACAATGTAGGCCCAGTTTAAAGCATGAGCCCGACTTAAGAGAGATCCAGAAAGCCCAGCCCAAAGTGGTCCATGCCCAGTCAAGCTCATCAGGGTTTGAAGAGCTACATCAACAAGGGAGCATGTAGGATCATCCAAGAGCCTCGTCCTCGCCGCCTTGAAAAAAAGTCAACACCAACCTCGTCCTTTGACCGAATCTTATGGAGAGCACCGTAACAGCCTCGCCCGTTGAGAAGAAATCACCAACTCCACCATAATAGCCACTTAGTTACTAATAACTCACCCCAATCTGTTATGGGGCGACTATAAATTATAAAGCCCTGCCAACACTGGGGGGGGGCATCACATTTAGTCAAACACAATTTTCTCTTATCTCTCTAGGCTTGTAGCTCTTGCGATCCCTACACACTTGAAGTAATAAAATACCCCTGGCGACCCTAGCTATTCCAAGTGGATGTAGGTCACGTTGACCAAACCACTATAAACCTTGTCTTGTTTTTGTCACTATCTCTTACTTATTAATTACTGCATTTATTACTACTTATTTGACAGGTGGTGTACAAACCCAATTTGTGCATTATCATTTATTACCACAACCATTATCATCTCAACACGACCACCATCGCCACCATTCATCACCACCACCATGACCTGCCACCCTCTCCCACCACCAACCGCCAAACACCACCTCCCCACTACTACCATCACCACCACCCCCATCCACTAACACCCACCACCACCCATCGCAACTAATCACCATCCACTAACACCCACCATCGTTATAAACCACCACCTACCACTGCCACCCTCTACCATCCACCAACCACCACTTACTGTCCACCGTCACTTGCCAACCGCCACCACCCATCATCGTCGCTAACTACGACCCATTGCCACCACCCACTACCAACACCCATTGCCACCACCACCACAACCTATCACCAACCACCCCCACCCATCGCCACCCCCACCACCAACACCTGCCTATACTAACCCCTACCCACCACCCTCACCCCCACCCATTAACACCCATTAGCCGCCACCACCTTCACCCATCATCACCATAAATCACTATCGCCGCCAACCATCTTCATCTACCACATGCTGATGTCCACCAACCATTACCCACCGTTACCTGTCAATCGCTACCACCCACCATTACTAATATCACCACCTAGCCACCACTTGTCATCCACTGTTTCTCTTGTCTTGAAGAAATGAACCATTCAAGTTGGTCCATATAAATTTTCTTATTTAAGTCACCATTTAGGAAAGTTATTTTCACATTCATTTGATGTATCTCAAGATTATGCAACGCTGCAATAGCTATGAACATACAAATAGATGTTATTCTCGTGACAGGAGAATATGTATCAAAGTAATCAAAACCTTCCTTTTGTTTGTAACATTTAGCTACAATTCTAGCCTTATACTTATCAATTGATCCATCAATTTTTGTTTTCCTCTTGAAAATCTATTTACACCCTAATGGTTTACCCCCTGGAGGAAGATCAACCAACTCCTAGGTGTGATTTTGCATAATGAATTCAATTTCACTATTTACAACTTCTTTCCACATAGGTGCTTTAGGAGTGGACATCGCTTCATTGAAGATTTAAGGCTCATTTTCTAGCAAATATGTTAGAAAATCTGGACCATAGGACTTGGAAGTCCTTGCCCTCTTACTGCGCCTAAGTGCCTCTTCGTTTTCTTTATCTATAGACTCATGGTCTATATTACTAGTCACAGTATCATGAGNCCACCCTCTCCCACCACCAACCGCCAAACACCACCTCCCCACTACTACCATCACCACCACCCCCATCCACTAACACCCACCACCACCCATCGCAACTAATCACCATCCACTAACACCCACCATCGTTATAAACCACCACCTACCACTGCCACCCTCTACCATCCACCAACCACCACTTACTGTCCACCGTCACTTGCCAACCGCCACCACCCATCATCGTCGCTAACTACGACCCATTGCCACCACCCACTACCAACACCCATTGCCACCACCACCACAACCTATCACCAACCACCCCCACCCATCGCCACCCCCACCACCAACACCTGCCTATACTAACCCCTACCCACCACCCTCACCCCCACCCATTAACACCCATTAGCCGCCACCACCTTCACCCATCATCACCATAAATCACTATCGCCGCCAACCATCTTCATCTACCACATGCTGATGTCCACCAACCATTACCCACCGTTACCTGTCAATCGCTACCACCCACCATTACTAATATCACCACCTAGCCACCACTTGTCATCCACTGTTTCTCTTGTCTTGAAGAAATGAACCATTCAAGTTGGTCCATATAAATTTTCTTATTTAAGTCACCATTTAGGAAAGTTATTTTCACATTCATTTGATGTATCTCAAGATTATGCAACGCTGCAATAGCTATGAACATACAAATAGATGTTATTCTCGTGACAGGAGAATATGTATCAAAGTAATCAAAACCTTCCTTTTGTTTGTAACATTTAGCTACAATTCTAGCCTTATACTTATCAATTGATCCATCAATTTTTGTTTTCCTCTTGAAAATCTATTTACACCCTAATGGTTTACCCCCTGGAGGAAGATCAACCAACTCCTAGGTGTGATTTTGCATAATGAATTCAATTTCACTATTTACAACTTCTTTCCACATAGGTGCTTTAGGAGTGGACATCGCTTCATTGAAGATTTAAGGCTCATTTTCTAGCAAATATGTTAGAAAATCTGGACCATAGGACTTGGAAGTCCTTGCCCTCTTACTGCGCCTAAGTGCCTCTTCGTTTTCTTTATCTATAGACTCATGGTCTATATTACTAGTCACAGTATCATGAGTTCTTTTAAAAGAACTCTCATCACATGCATTTTTATTAGGAAATATATTTTCAAAGAATGATGCATTTCTTGACTCAATGATTATATTGACGTGTATATCAGGAATATCAAATTTACGCATGATAAAAATGATATGCACTGCTATTTATTGCATAAACAATAAATATACAATCAATAGGCTTAGGTTCTATTTTAATCTTTTTGGGAATATGAACCATCGCCTTAGCCAAATACTCTCACACTTTTAAATTTTTGTAGGAAGGACTCCGACCTTTTCATAATTCATAAAGGGTTTAGTCTAACTTCTTGTGGGGTAGTCTATTTAAAATATAATTTGTTGAAAGTAAAGCTCCCCCCCCCCCCAACAAGTTCTGAGGTAATCCTAAACTAATCAACATGGCACTCATCATTTTTTTCAATGTTCTATTTTTACGTTCAACAACTCCATTTTACTGGGGTGTATAAGGCGCAGAAGTTTGGTGAATATTACCATGGTCTTGACAACAACGATTTAAAGGAGTGTCATATTCACCACCTCGATCACTTCTCATTACCTTAATCTTTTTGCTTAGTTGATTCTCAACCTCATTTTTATAATACATAAATTTTTCTAGTGCTTCATCTTTACTCCTTAGAAAATATATGTAGCAATATCTTGTACAATCATCAATAAATATAACAAAATATTTTTTTTCACCTCTAGTTTGAATATATTTCAAATCACATGCATCACTATAAATTAACTCTAGAGGTTCAGTACTTCTTTCAATATTATGAAATAACGTTCTAGTTAATTTTGATTCAGCACATGTCTCACATTTATGACTTACATCAATATTGAATTTAGGCAACAATTCTAAATTCATTAATTTACACAAAGTATCAAAATTAACATGTCCTAATCTACCATGCCATACATTGGAAGACTCAAGCATATAAGCAGAAGATGTATTTTTATTATTAAAATCATATACAATTGTTATTACATTCATCTTAAAGAGCACATCGCTCATATATCCCTTGCTCACATAAATTTCACTCTTGGTGAGTATAAATTTGTCGGACTCAAAAATCAACCTAAAACCCTTCTTACTCAACAATGATCCAGACACAAGATTCTTTTGAATTTCTGGAACATATAATACATCATTGAGAGTACGTTTTTTTCCAGAAGTCATCTTCAATATAATATTTCCTTTGCCTTCAACTTTGGAAGTGGAGAAATTTTTCATGAAGAGTTGTTCTCCATCATCAATTGCTTCATATGAAGAAAACATGTCTTATCCGAACATATGTGTCTACTGGCCCCTGTGTTCACCCACCATTCCTTGGTATTTTCCACCAAGTTCATTTTGGATACTATAGCAGAAAAACTAATGTTAAAAATATTTTCAAAAATGTTTTCTACCTCGGTTATATTAACTTGGGTAGTCTTCCTCTTGGGATTAATCCTAAATCTCACGATCAAGTCTTCAAGTTTCATTTCTTTGTGTTTGTGTTTCAAATAATTTTTTAAATCCTTCCAATTTGGCGATAATTTCTCAATAATTGCAGCCACTTGGAAATATTCACTAAGCATCATCCCTTTGGCATGAATTTCATGTAGGATTACTTGAAGATCTTGAACTTGACGTATGATAGTTTTGAAATCTACCATTTTGTAGTCAAGGAATCTTCCCACAACGAATTTCTTCATTCTAGCATCCTTTGTCTTGTACTTTTTATCAAAAGATTCTCACAGCTTTCTAGCCATCTTGATTGGACTATACACATTATATAATTTGTTATCCAATCCATTAAAGATATAGTATTTGCACAAAAAATCAGAATGCTTTCATGCATCCACCGCAGCAACAATTTGGCGGTCGGTCTCATTACGTAGTGAGATAAAACAACATTTTATGTAGTCATCTCTTGAAATCGTTCCCATTAAAATTTTTGAGCTTCTCTCCATGAGACACATGAGTAGAAACAAAAATAGGCATCACAGGCACAACATGATTTGTAGTAGTAGGAACATTATTATCATTTACAGCCATTTCTGATCAATCAATTTTTACAAACTATTCAAAAATAGGAAAACAGTAACACTTTTCAAAGTAAGTTATTTAAACAGAGTCAATCTACGTTATTGTTTAGCGTCACTATTTTGTGTCACTATTTTGAAGTTACTATTTTAATGTTTATGTATTGTGTCATTATTTGGTGCAACTGTTTAACTCAGAGTCACTGTTTGGTGTAACAGCTTAAAACAGAGTCACTGTTTGAATTAAACATATAAAAATAACATGCAATTTTTTTTCACAAAATTCAAAAATATCAAGTCTCTTCAAAATATCACATATTGTCAAAAATAGGTTTTAATAATTTGTAATATTTTAGAGCAATCTAAAAATTAAAACATGTATCAAAAACACAACAAGCAACTATGCAAATTCAAAATCTGTCTTAAAATTGTTGTTTGTGGTATTCCAAATTTTGTAAAATCACTTATTGAAATTTTTGATTTGAACCATGTAATGTATAACAAAACAGTAACAATCAAGTATTAAATAGTTACACAGAAACAGTTTTATACGAAAGAGTTACACAAAAGAGTTACGCGTAACTGTTTGTTTAAGCAATATAAATACTAACCTGGTCACAGAACATGAACTATTATTGAACTTTATGTAGATCAAGGCTAGTGTTTGACACTCTATCCTTAAGACAAATTTTGCCCCCCCCACACGGTGTTTCTGGAATATCAAGCGTCTATCTCCCAGGATACAATGATCTTTACACGAGTAGAAGTAGAACTCCAATCTACTCATCCAGTGAACCAAAAATTGTGTTGTGTACTCTCCAAAATGCACACTACCTTAATGCCAAAATGCAATGCAATAATGTATGCCTTAGTGTCGAAAATGGACTAATGAATGAATAAGTGATTGAATACTTAATGCTAATGAGAGCCTGGGTATTTATAGACATTTTGATGACTTTTCGGATAGCCACCATGCTAAAAGACACAACCTAGAAGACAAATGCAAGTCAGGAGACACCATTTGTTGTAACTGTTCTTTATGAACAAACACAACTCAATTTAGACTGGAGGGAAGCAACAAATCTGAACCAGTGCAATCCAACGGATACCAAAATTAAGGGCTAAGAAATTCATATTTCAAGAGGGCCACTTTGGAACCTATTTTCTCATTCATTTCTTACTTGATTTGATCTAGTGAATATACTTTGTTATTCTCCTCATAGAGTAGAATATGAATCCATGAAAGTTTACTTGAAATAACAAATGGGTCCCACTTTAATTTAGGCTTAAAGTCGACCAAAAATTCAGTTTTTACACTTAAAAAAACTGTTTTGGTCCAACAGACCTTTGCTGGGTGAGCCATGGCAAAGGGGAAAGAGAGAGAGAGAGAGAGAGAGAGATGTCCTAGTTAAAAAAAGAGAGTTGATGGAATTTTTCTTATGGCAGCATTTTGTCAATCACCATGTGGCTGTGCATGAAATTTTGCCGAATCCCTAGCAATTTCTTGACTTTATTAGTTCTTCAAAAAATTTCTCACAGATCTAGTGTTTCTCTCTCAAATCAAATAAAGTTTCCTCAAGAAAATTCTAACCTAATAACCCTTTTGCACAAAAATATACAAACTCTTTTTTTTCCTAAAGAACCCAACTTTTTTTTTCAATCCCAATTTTTTATTTAATTCCTAGCATTAAATCTTGTGTGTGTGAGAGAGAGAGAGAGGCATACAGAGAGAAGGGAAGAGAGAACGATAGTGTGTGTGGGAGAGGATGGTGTGCGTATGTGAATAGGATACAAATATATACTAAATTACCTACCATTTCATTCAAGAAAAAATATATCTACAATAATAAACTGAATAATGCTAAACTTAAACTCATAAAAATAATTAAAGACATTCACTCAATTCATAGAATAGATAGATATAGATATAGATATCTATTCAAATATATACTGAATTACCTACCATTTCATTCAAGAACAAATATATCTATAATAATAAACTGAATAATGCTAAACTTAAACTCATAACAATAATTAAAGACATTCACTCACTTCATAAAACTAGTTGGCACACACGTGCGTTGCACGTGAACCATTTTTGAGTTATAATTGTGATTTTATTTTGTAATCAAAGTATATGTAGTAAAACCAATATGTATTGTCAACATTTTTTCCCCCCTGAATAGAGTTGTTTTCTTAGTTATATGATATGACTTAAGTTTGATTTTCGATAGGAAATTAATCACATAGAATTAAGCATTGTAGGAACTATAATTTTGTATATTATTGTTACTTAAAATAGGTGAATGATAAAACATTAGTAATGAGGAAAAATGAAAGGCTTAAAGAAGGCATAAACAGTAGCCAAGATCAAGCTAAGAAATCGAATACGCCAAAAATATAAAATTGAAGACAATCAAATACAAAAACAACAATTAGATAATATATGAAATGTGTGAAAATTCTACAAATGTAGACAACTACTTTATGACCACAAACAAAAAAAATAGAAAAAATATATAGTGACTACTTTCTTGCTCTCTTTGTGAAAATCAACACCAAAGCCCCATCCTTCGCACCAACACATATGAACTAACACACTTTTTTGTATCACTAACAAAAAAAAACAATAAACTACAATTGAGAATTCTTCCACATAGCTAGGCAACATGACAATTGAGATTCTTTACAGTGCTACAAGGAAAAAAAAGATTTGTTACACTATTGGACAATGAAGCATTCTCTTTTAAAAATGTATCCTGTAACACATAAATACCAGAGTTCGATATAGAACATTGAATCAGGTTTAATTGAGCCAACACTCCAGTTTGGAAGTTACCATTTGTTGCTCGTTGTCAAAAATAGAGGAACTCAACAAGGCCACCACTCAACAATCAACAACCAAAAAACTATTAGAAGAAAAGAAAAGATTGTCAACATTTATGTTAGTTCATGTTTACACTGACGAATCCATCGTCACACAACGCCTTAACATATAATGTATTCATTCTATGTTAGTTTATTTTTGGTCATGCTCAAATCAATAAAGACAAGTTTCATTCAATCTAATTGCATAGAATGAAATTTTAATCAGGCATAGAATGAAACATCTCAAAATCAGACAACTCAAAATCAGACATAGAATGAAACATCTCAAAATCAAATAACTCTTGCCATATGTGTTTCATTCAAGAAAGTATGCATGGATAGCAGTAGTCTCAGTCCATTTTTTCTCGCTCCATGTATTGTACCTTGTTATATGTAATTGATTTATTCTCTTTAACAATTCAACTCAAATTGAAATTGGAATCAAAGAAACATTTAAAATGTTTTCAAGGAATAATTTACCAAAAAAATGAAAATTTAAGTGTGGTATCGATGGTCATAAGCAATCATTCACTGCATTGAGCATTTGACAACATATGTAGGATTGTTCAAAAAATAGAGAAAAAGAAAAAAATATTTGTAAATAGTTTGCATCACATTACCCATTCGTTCAATGATTCCATCTAAGCACCATTGTATGATACTCCCATTATGTCTCAAATCATATTCTTTGGCAAAATTCCATAATGATAAAATAAATTTCAAACAAAGATATACTCTGTACATTGTTACTAAGCTAGAATCATATCACGTATCATTCACAGAACTAATTTAATTAGTCATTTACCAACATACGGAATGACACATATGGATTAGATTCGTAATTTTCAAACATTGGCAATAAGAAATTCAAGTACCTTTTCTAGGTTTCTGATTTATATTTTGAGATGTTTTCATAGTATTGGGCAAAATAGATTATTTCCTTCGACCAACAAAGTCAATTGGATCCTTAATGTCATCAAAGATCAATAGTGCATAGAATCTTTTGAAATAACACAAAAAACCAATAATAAATTAGGACCCATTATTCCTCTGTCAAAGAAAGCTACTAATTTACTATTTTTTAAGAGCACACTAAAAATAATAGCATTGTGTCATTGATAGGTAAAACAAGTGAAAGATGCTCAACAATGACATTGTGAAGCTCAAGCAATATTCAATAATAGATGATGCGGGGTCATGTTTTATTTTAGTAGTACATGAAAATTAAAGAGCAAAAAGGGTAGGATCAACGACAAAATATATCACAACAGAAAACATAAAAAAATCAAGTAAAGGCGATTAATGGCCGATGGAGGCATTATAACTAAAAGTACAGATACAAAACAGTATCACGAAATTACAATAAAAATTTTAAGAAAGGAAAGGAGAATGGTAAAATAAGATTGATAACTTTTAGCCAAACAAACCAATTCACATAAAAGAAGAAAGAAGGGTTAATAGCTGTTTGGATTTTACATTCTCTTTGACAACCCAGAGCCCTATTCGATATTAGAATAAATTTAGATATTTATTTAACAAAATATGACTATATTTNAAAGAAAAAAATATTTGTAAATAGTTTGCATCACATTACCCATTCGTTCAATGATTCCATCTAAGCACCATTGTATGATACTCCCATTATGTCTCAAATCATATTCTTTGGCAAAATTCCATAATGATAAAATAAATTTCAAACAAAGATATACTCTGTACATTGTTACTAAGCTAGAATCATATCACGTATCATTCACAGAACTAATTTAATTAGTCATTTACCAACATACGGAATGACACATATGGATTAGATTCGTAATTTTCAAACATTGGCAATAAGAAATTCAAGTACCTTTTCTAGGTTTCTGATTTATATTTTGAGATGTTTTCATAGTATTGGGCAAAATAGATTATTTCCTTCGACCAACAAAGTCAATTGGATCCTTAATGTCATCAAAGATCAATAGTGCATAGAATCTTTTGAAATAACACAAAAAACCAATAATAAATTAGGACCCATTATTCCTCTGTCAAAGAAAGCTACTAATTTACTATTTTTTAAGAGCACACTAAAAATAATAGCATTGTGTCATTGATAGGTAAAACAAGTGAAAGATGCTCAACAATGACATTGTGAAGCTCAAGCAATATTCAATAATAGATGATGCGGGGTCATGTTTTATTTTAGTAGTACATGAAAATTAAAGAGCAAAAAGGGTAGGATCAACGACAAAATATATCACAACAGAAAACATAAAAAAATCAAGTAAAGGCGATTAATGGCCGATGGAGGCATTATAACTAAAAGTACAGATACAAAACAGTATCACGAAATTACAATAAAAATTTTAAGAAAGGAAAGGAGAATGGTAAAATAAGATTGATAACTTTTAGCCAAACAAACCAATTCACATAAAAGAAGAAAGAAGGGTTAATAGCTGTTTGGATTTTACATTCTCTTTGACAACCCAGAGCCCTATTCGATATTAGAATAAATTTAGATATTTATTTAACAAAATATGACTATATTTACGACATGACAGTTAATATACCCCAAATTCCAATTGTTTATAATGCCATCTTTAGAACCTAATTACATCTAATTTCCAATACACCATAAACCACGGTCGTAACATTATTTGTGTGTGTATATCATAGCTCACCTGCCATGGAGACAAAGAAAAGATTAATCAGATAAATACAAAACTTACTTGAATTTCTTTTGGTTTTTAGGGGAGGAAAGAATGGGAGAGACAATGAGAACACAAAAGCAAGAGCAAAAAGAAAAACGTGATGAAGAACAGGATGAGGCCTATTCAGTTTGACATCAAATAATTGAACTCAAATGCGAGCAATAAGAATAATGCACATGCCAAAATAATGATTGACCAAACTGAATTTCTCCAATTAGAATGACTAAACCACATAAACCTAATTCTTTCTCATTGGATTTGAATCCACGAACCTCTTTCCATCTTAGGTGTAGAATTTGTGTCCATGGACCAAGACCTCGATTTGATGTTCATCATTCAAGCACATTGTTGGGGAAAAAAAAGTGACAGATCAAGATTTGAATGGGTAAATTAAAGTGTGGGGGAGAGAAAGGGGGAGACAAAAAAGGGTAAAGTAACACACAAGAGAGAGAGAGAAAGTTGAAGTGATGAATGTAAGTAACGGGCAGTGTATCAATTTCGGTGGAAGCTCAACGGTCCACACAAGTCATAACTTCGAGAATTATATATATAATTTAAAATATTATTGACTACGAAAAGATATGATTGACAGTAAGTAGTTTGTTAAGGTTATTTTGGTCAAATAAATGTTTTTCACTTTTGTTGATATTTATAAGGAGTATAGATAAATAGATATAAATATAGATTAATGGTATAACTTGGAATTTTTATTTCTTAGATTGTAAATTAAAAAATGAGTTAATTGTATTGCAGGTCCCCAAAATATGTGATTTATCTTATTTTGGTCCCCAATATTTCAATTGCACATTTTTTGTCCCTAAAGTATTGAATTTATTTTTATATGGTCCCTCAAGGGAATAGCGTTCAAATTGCTAATAATTTTTTATCATAAATTTATCACGTGATACCTAAATGTGAGCAAAAAAATAATTTGGATAACTTTTGACCAAAATTTGACTAACTTTTGACAAAAAAATGTGTAATATGAATAGTTATTGATCATAATTCGGATAACTTATAATTAAAATTGTGTAATTTGGGTAACTCTTTAACTAAAATTTGGGTAAAATTTTGGTCAAGAGTCATTTAAATTATTTTTTTATCCATATTTAGATATCACTTGATAAATTTATGATAAAAAATTATTAACAATCTGGATGCTATTTATTTGAGGGACCCATATAAGTATATTCAATATTTTATGGACTAAAATGATACAATTGAAATATATATAATATATAATCTATAATATAAAATAGAACAGGTTTCAATAAACTCATTCGACAGTTTCAAATAAACTCATCTAATGACCACTAATATTTCTTTCAAAACTATTAACATTGTAACATGCCTTCAAGTACGGATTAATTTGATAAGACAAATTTCATAATTTAGGGATCTTTAATATAATTAATTCTTAAAATTGAATTACCGTGCTTAATTCCGACAGTATTTCAGAAAACCAAAGCTATAAACAAAAATAAACAGGACGTTGAATGCTAAAATGCACCCACAGTTCACTGCGCCATAGATTGAAGCCTCTCTCTCCGTCACATCTTATTTCACACTCCTTTCGAACTTGCCTGAAAACCCCAGATCAAGACAGAATCTATTGGGGGAACGGAGAAAGAGATATTTATGTAAGGATTAATCTTAACTTCTACTTTGAAATGTCACTTCCATTTTAATTTGTACCGTGTAAAAATATTAATTTATAATTTAAAACATATAAATTCGTATTAATGTGCACCTGATGCTAACTCCGTTCATTTTTCGGTTAAAAAAGTTTAAGTTAATTATAAATTATACCCTCCAGGTTTAAATATTTTATATTTATGAGTCAAATTTTTTTTTTTATTAATTAATGCTCGTTAAATAGCTCTCAATTCTATCGTATCATAGCATCTTTGTGGTGTATTTAAATCAATAAAAATATTTTACAAAATTAAAAAAAATTATAAATTATTTATTTTTTTCTTACAATACTCGTTAAATAATTATTTTTTGCCTATTGTGTCCGATCAAATTAAAGTTAAATAGGAATAACACAACTGTAGATAAAAAATAATTATTTAACAAGTATTACAAACAAAAAAATTGGTATTTTTTAATTTTTAAAAAATATTATATTTATTGTCATAAATATTAAATACAAAACACAACATAATTGACTTGACAAAAAAATATACTTTTTTTATTGACTCAAACATGACATAAAAATGTTATGATACGGTGCAATTGAAAGTTATTTAATTAGCATTAATTGATGAAATTATTTTTGGATCATAAACGTGAAATATTTAAATTCTGAGGGCTACAATTTATAATTAATCTAAACTTTTTTAATGGCAACATAGATGACGGTTAGTCTCTAATGTGCATATTAATACGTATTTATATATTTTAGGATCTAAATTAATATTTTTAAATTTTAAAAGTATAAATTAAAATTCAAATAATTTTTTAAAGTCCAAGTTGAGATTAACCGTTTATATAATCATCTGAAGTTATCTCTTGGCTTTGTCTACGCTTGAAATTATAAATTGCGGGTTTGTCGTAACGGTCCAATGGTTCTAATCTCAGGCAAAGTTTGCGAATTTTCGCATGATCGGAGAAAGTTTTATGCGCAATATCCAAATTCGGGTCTGTTTATGCTTTTTTCAGGCAACTTTATGCGGTTGAGCTCAGCTTATATTGTTGGGTTATTTCATTCTTGCATTTAGGTGTCTAATGAATAAGCTATGATGGGTTTTTTCCGGAAGTATGTATCGTATGAGAAAAATTTTAGTCTGGATTTCCCTATTGAGGTAATCGTTTATGGCTCATTTTTATTGAGTAGGCATTTGACAAGTCACATGTGTAGGGTTTTTAATAAGAAAAGTTTTATCCTGGTTATTGAATAAGGTGGTGTTTGCTTAGTATTTACGTGATGAGGGTTTTGTAGGATTGGAAAATTTTGGAGTACCCATTTCTAAGTGTAAATTTTCCGCAAGTGTTTAGGTGGGGCGCTTCATAACAGTTGATGTTGTAGAAGGTGCAAATTTCGTAGATGGCTATGGTGAACAAAACCAGAAATATGCTCGAGGGTCTGGTAAGAGAAGGGCCATTTAAATGGTTGATTAAGAACCAGAGTTCGTTTGACGAAGACTTGGAGGAGATGGGAAGGTCTCCAACAGCTGGAAAGAACTGGTTGCCAGAGCTCTCTACCATAGCAAATATAGTTTCTAGCCGTACTAGTTTCTTTGCATTGATAGCAAGCAATGCAATACTTTCAGTTCATGCGCGCCAATTATCATTATCATTTATAATTGCTAGTCTTTAATGTGGACAATGAAACATAAATGGTGCAGAATCCTTGGCATTTCTACAAGTCAACTTCAAGAGAACTTCTACGACGAGGCTTCTGATTCTGTAAAGCATCCATCATGTTATGCACGGAACTTTTTAGAATACTGTTGTTTTAGGGCGGTTGCTCTGTCTGTACAAGCAACAGGTTATCTGGAGGACACAAAGTTTCGGCGCCTAACATTTGACATGATGATTGCTTGGGAGGTCCCAGCTGCTGCCAGTGAACCATTGCTTAATGTATGTTTTGTTTTGTTGTTATTATATCAGTAATTCTGTGGCAGGACATACTTTAACAATACCTTCAAACCCATCCTATGTGGTTACTATAAATCAGATTCATCAGACTATGGATATCTCTGTTTTTTCTCTATATATGCACAGTCAGGTATTTTTTCACACAAATATCTAGAGAGTTAGTTTGTGTACCCATGTAAGAAGAATTTTTTCTTACTACTTTTGTGCTTTCTGAAATTGGTCTGGGATTGTCTCACACTTGGTTGTCTTACAGGTGGATGCAGATGTTACAGTTGGGGTAGAGGCTTTTTCTCGAATTGCTCCAGCAGTTCCCATCATTGCCAATGTGATCATTAGTGAGAATCTTTTTGAGGTGCTCACAGCATCAACTGGTGATCGGCTCCAGTTCTCCGTGTATGAGAAGTGCCTTACTGCATTAGAAAGGTACTACCACCTTTCATTCTATCAATTATTGGTGAAATTTGGCAGTTGAACTTATTGCCAAGAAATTGAGAGAGTTGTCTAGTTTTTCATTTAAAGTATTTTTTTCACTTTTCTACTAGCTTAGACTATTGATATGGTGCATCTCTAACCACCGAAGATGTTCATAAGTTTATGGTGATATGTTTTCCACCTGTAATTTTGTTCGTGGCATTTAAAAACCTTCATAATTTGTCCTCTTAATTAAATCGTTTCTATGTTCTATATCCGGTTTAAGAAAACAATTATGTTTAGGCATTGGTTCAGTGATGCAGTCAATAAGAAGATCATGAAAAAGTAAGTTCATAGAACAAAACATCCTCAGAATTTGGGTAAACTTCAAAGCATGCTCTCTTTGGACCTTTCACTGTATAAATTTAGCCTTATTAGAGTTGTAAGAGATACTTGTGTATATTTTAGAGTCATGTTGGCTAGTTGTTTATGATTAGAGTTCATGGTATGTTATTTTGCTGGAAATGGGTTGTAGTGGTGACCCATGGGTCCTTTTTTGTTGAGGTGTATTTCGGTTTTTATTGGTTAGATTCAAACAAAAAACATGTTTTAGAGAATTTCAAAGCTTTTGAAAACTAAGTTGTCAGAACGATGCCATAGCCAGTAGGAGAGCATTTTCCTACATTTGTGATATATCACTTTGCCATTGGAGCCAAGGAGCCTATTATTTTGAGGGTTAAAAAAGTATTATAATTATATGGAGATTCCAAATTTTGAAGGAAGGAATAATACTAAAATATTATTTAACTTACTTTCTTCTATCGAAGATTATTTTGATCAGTATAATATGCCGGATGATTGGCAATTGAAATTTGTTAAGATGAAACGAAGATTAACACGATTTTGGTGGTTTGACTTTGGAAGAGATATAAGAAGATTGAGTTTGCAGCGATTGTCAACTCTCTCTCAAGAATCTTGAATCTTCAAATTTTAATTTGATCTTTACCCCGAGCCTCGTATTTGTTTGGCCTCTATCGGTATCCATACGAATTGACAAACTTGAAGGATCTATTTTAACCATTCATCAACTAGTAGAAAGAGAGATAGAGAGAGATGGGGTGACACCTAGCAGTATATCATGATTAATTTAACAGACAACATGAAGTAGGTTTAAGAACCCATTCAGACTATGGCTGCCATATAATTCAAGTCTTCTATCACACATGCCCCAATTGAATTACTAAGTTATAAAATCCTTGTCAAACTCTTAACTTAATCTTATGTGTTTGATCTATGACTATGATTCCTAATGATCAATTAGGAACTCTTTTCAAATTGTCATTCTACCTTGGCCAATGACTCCTTGAGTCATATCCTAGAAGATTATATAAGACATTCTCAATTTTTTTTACTAAAGGTGATAGATTTCATGTTGTAGACTGATAAGTCTCCATGCATGTCTAACTATGTCCAACAATACATATCCAAGTTACATGGTTAGTATATGAATATGTTGTATAGTTAAAATATAGAAGTTCATGCACTAGACAACTATAGTGTCTTAGATCTAAGGATCAGTTGCATAATTATAACTTAAGATTTAACATTAATAGGTATGTAAAATAAGTTAATAGTCACATCAATGTACTTGTACTCTAATAAGCACTCACACACCTGCTTTAGTGTCCATACACTAATGATTTGGACGAGTTACCTCATATCAAATATGAGCAAGTATAGTGTATGCTAATATATCCGGATTACATAGTGTCCATATAGCTAAGAAGTACGGATATGAACGTAGGTGTTGTATCCAATACGATATAGACACAGGAATACGACAAAATTCCAAAATATAAGATACAGGTACGACGAGGATACAATTAATTAAAATAATATATATATATATATATATATATATATATATATAATAACATTAATAATAAAATTGAGTAATTAATTAATATTTTATAATTGTACAAATGAGCTAATATTAAATATAATTAGTAGGCTAATATGTTATGGGCAATGAGCGAAACCAAATTAGGTAGTGGGTAACAACTAATAAGCTGTAATTGTAATTTTGCATAAAATATAAAAAGTCCAAGGGTTATTTGGTAACTGTCGATTAGACACTACCACACCGAAGTGACTTGGAGACAAAGAAGGAAAAAAGACGCTGCAAGCCGACTCACACCAATTGGCAATCAAAGAGAGAGAGATCGATGACATCAAATTTTGCTCGAGCATCAGGAAGAAGAAGAACAAGTAGGAGGAGAGAAGAAGAAGAAGAGGAGAAGGAGATCTATGGCTGATCTCAAGTTTGTAACTATGTATCGTCTTCTTCCCTTTTTCATTTTTATTTTTTGGTTTCAACACAGGCAATGGCTGTGTCCCGCCCATATCACCCCTCTGTCCATAGAAAATGTTCATTGTTCAAGACACTTGTGAAAGTGTCGGATACGTGTCCGGTCATGTCCCATGAGGAGTATCCATTCTTCTTGGCCCATATAGTAATCCTATGACTAGGAACATTTGAGAGTTAAGTATTACGAAGTATATGTTTCCTCTTCTCAACACTTTGACAAACTATCTTCTTAACTTATACTCTATGGACTTTCTCTACACGATTAATCTTAGGGCATAATACTAACAACATGGTGTGATTGATTTTTGAATTTTTGAATAATTTTTAAAAATTAGGGCTTAAAATTATAGATTTGTGATATATACCATATCTGATCGAGTTTCTTGCCTCCAACCCACCTGAAATGTGCGATTTAGCCTTATTGGTGGTCAATTGGAAGCTTTGTAGCATATTGAATAGATTTTTGGCAATTTTCTTCTGGTTTCTTCTCGAATTGGTCTGTGTCGCACCAGTTGTGTGCGATTTTGCCTGGATTTTTGCTGGACAATTGATTTGCTCTTGCTTTTGCTGGTTTGATGACCTTCTGGTTTGGTTGCACTACTAACTTTGTGATCTTCCTCTTGTTTGCTTAGTGGCTCCTTTTGATCTCCCTCTGGTTTTTGTGTGATCTCCCTCACTCTACTACTCTTAACAGTTGTGATCTGATGGGCATAATGGACTAGAACAAGTGTTGAGATTATAAGGCTTTTTTTTTTTGTTGATAGGTTTTTGTTATGTTGGCCTTTTGTTTTGTTGGGGTTTTGTTTCTATTTGGGTTTTCACTCTTATTAGGCTTATGTTATTAAAAAACAATTGTCGACCTCTGATTTTGTTTCGGCCATGATCTATTGGGGCCTTTTACATGGCATTTGTTGAGCTTATGTATCTTTTCTCTTGGCTTTGGTGTGGCAACTGAGATTTGGAGGGTGGTTGGTTTTGTTGGCTCGTTGATTGCTTGATGCTTATATCAAGGTTTGGTCTATTGATTTCCAGCGGGTTTGATTTTCTTGAAATTTGCTGGTTGCTGACCCTTGTATCGAACTTTAGGCTTTGTATTTTGGATTTGGTTCAGGTGATTTGATTGTTGTTACTCGAATTTTTTCATTTGTTACAGTTATGACAAGTGGATAATCTGATTCTCATCAGCCTATTAGTTTAAAATTAACTATGAGTGCTGATCAGTTGCATATGCTTTTTCTCAATTTCTCCTTCTGTAGGTTCCTTCACTTCGGGTCCTTCTGGTACATCCCAAACTGCATGGGTCTTTGACTCATGTTCTACATATCACATGACTAATGATTTTTCTTTATTTGTTTCTACCGTCTCACCTCCATCTATATCTATGCTTGTAGCCAATTGTACTCAAATGCCATTAGTCGGTGATGTTTATTTTATTCCACAACTTACCTTGAACTTGATTGTAGTTCATTCATTTTTTTTCTTCTGGTTATATTGTGCTGGATCTATGGTCCAAGAGGGTAATTGGGACTGACAGTAGAAAGGGAGGGTTGGATGTGTTAGATTAGTTGCATATTCCAGATATGACTGCTTTTATTGTTGATTTGTCTTTTTTTCATTTGGGTCCACAACCTTCTATTTGCGGTATTCTCGTTTTGGTCATGTTTATCATTTTCATTTGAAATTCTTAATCTCTATCGGCAGTTTGGGTAGCTTAGAGTGTCATGATATTTCTAGTTGTAATAGATGGAAGTTAGCTAAATTACAACATTACCTTGTAATATAAGTTTTATTAGCTCTCTTACACCTTTTGATCTGGTTCATTCTAATATATGAGGACCTGCTCTTATTTCCACAAAAGGATGGTCTAAATATTATGTCACTTTCATTTATAATTATACCAGATACTAGTGAGTTTATTTATAGAAGTATCATTTTGAATCTTTTTTTGTATTCACTACTTTTTGTGTTATGATACGTACCTAATATTCCTCTAATATTGAATGTTTTCGATGTGACTAAGGAAAGAATATTCTTTTAATTCTTTTCGTGATCTGTTAAAATCTAATGACACTATTTGTCAATCTTCTTGTACTGACACACCTAAATATAATGGTGTAGTAGAGTACAAACATTGCCATATTATAGAGACAATATTTTCTCTCGTTGTTTGCAAATGTCTCAAGTTCTTTTTGGGGGAGGTAGTTCTTACAACTTTTCATCTGATTGATTGTATTCCCACTATCATCATTTTTGGAATCTCTACCTTCGAAAAACTATGTGGTAAGTTACCTCATTATTTCTTCTTGCTTGTGTTTGGATGCACTTATTTTGTCTTGCTTCCTAGTGTTTTTCATACTAAACTTTCTGCTCATTTTGCTTTGTGTTTTTCTTGATTATGGTAAGGGTCAAAAAGGGTATCGTTGTTATGATCATGTGGCACATAAACTCTATGTCTCTCTTCATGCTGTTTTCTTCGAGCGTATTCCCTTGTTTTCTATTCCATCTAGTTCTTCACATCTCCAAAAATTTGATCTCATTTGCATTGATTTATTTCTGACTTATCATCCCTCTGACAGTTATATTGGTGATACGATTGTCTCTAATGTGTTTTTCTATGATGATTTGCCTATCAAGCCCCCTATTGTACATATGTATACTTGCAAAAATCAAGTTGTCTCTTCTACAATTGTGATACCTTCCTCTTTTACCATTTCTTAGGTAGGTTCTGACATTGTGGATATGTTCCTCACTATCCTCAACAATCTCTTAAATGTCCAGATCGGTTTGGTTTCTTTAACTCTTGCTATTCTATTGATTTTTATTCTTTCTTAGCTTTTATACACTCTTTTTCTGAATCTATCTTCTATAAGGAAGTTGTTCTTAATCCTTTTTTGAAGCGGGCGATGGATGAGGAGTTTCTTGCTGTACACAAGATTGACACCTAAAAGTTGGTGTTATTACCCCCTAGCAAACGCATAGTTGGTTGTAAACGAGTCTATAAAATTAAGACCGAATTTGATGGTTATGTGGAACGATACAAGGCTCGGTTAGTAGTTAAGGGATTTGCTCAAGAGTATGACATAGACTATGAAAAGAAATTTGCTTCTGACCATTGTTCGCGCTGTGATTATAGTGGTTGCTCTTATTAATAGATTCTTTTTCAGATGAATGTGAAAAATGTCTTTTTTAATAAAGATTTGTCAGAAGAAGTCCTTATGACTTCTCCTCCTGTGATTACGTCAGTCTTTTGATCAGGTGTGGAAACTCTAAAAGACATTATATGGTCTTAAACCGGCTCACAGTGCATGGTTTATCAAGTTTTATTCAGCCATTTGTGATTGGGCTTCGGTACCAATTATCATGATTCTGCTCTCTTTTGGCGGCTCACTTTCTCAGGTTTCATTGTTCTGTTACTTTATGTTGATGGTATGATTAGTATAGGACCTTTGTACAACATAATTCTCCGGACTAGGGGTTTTTGTTAGATTCCAACATTATTTTCCGGATACACTTAGAGGAATGATTATTCAGTTCTCTAGTACCTCATTTCCCTAATCTTTCATTAGTTTAGGTTTGCATCCTTGTAGTAAGTGGTCTTTCTGTTTTAACTTAATGTATATTTTTGGTATTGGCGATGCTTTCTTACTCATGAAAAAATGGAATTTATATGGTCCAAATTTATACTCTCTTACCTCGTCTTCTTTGGTCTTTTTGATGCTACGATTAGTGGCACCGATCCAATTCCTAAAACTCGAACTTTTCTTCTTTACAGGGCATTAAGAAAATTGAAGACGCAATCCGAGTCATCTCTCCTCTCTGCCTTTCGATCAGCAAGAGGGGAAAAATTCTTGAAGTAGACAGGACAGTCACCACTCAGCCAGTTCTTCAACATTTGGGAATTTCTACATGGCCTGGTGATTTCTGAGGATACTTCAGTTTTTTATATTTGAATTGTCATTTTGGAGTCAAATTTAATTTGAAGGGAATAAGTGGTAAAAACTACTCGGCCACAACTGGTATGTTCTCTTGAGTCTGTTCTGGCATGTGTTTGTGATGGCAGGTCGATTAACTCTGACAGATCATGCTCTCTACTTTGAAGCTCTTCATGTTGTGTCATATGACCAGGCAAAAGTGTATGACTTGTCTGATGAGTTAAAGCAGGTTGTTAGACCTGAGTTAACAGGACCATGGGGAACTAGACTTTTTGACAAGGCGGTCTTGTATAAATCTATATTCGTGTAAGGCATCATGCATTTCTACTTGTTGCATTGGTCAAAATTAATTTACTATTATTATTCAATATAAAAGTGCCATGTTTTGTTACTGAATTTCTGTTATTGTTGGAGCCTCGTATAAATTACCGGGAATGCTCTAAAATCTCATAAGGTTTTTGATGTAGATCAGAACCTACTGTGATGGAGTTCCCTGAGCTTAAAGGTCATACTCGTCGTGACTATTGGCTATTCATTATCCGAGAAATTTTATACGCTCACAGATTCATAGATAAGTTTCGGATTATTGGAGTTGAACAGGATGAAGCACTGCTGAAAGCTATACTTGGGATTCTGCGAGTACAAGCCCTCAAAGATATAAATTCTACAATCCCTCTTTGCTGTGAGGATCTACTTATATTCAATGTTTGTGATCAACATCCAGGTGGAGACCTGATATTGGAAACACTTGCGGACATGTCAACGTCAAGGGAACTAGAGCGGACTGATAGTTCTAAAGCTGGAAGCAGAATGTATTCAATATCAGCTTCTGCCATGCCTTCTAACTTGGGATTTGTGGTTGGAACCAGTTCGGGTGTTCCCATTGAGGCTGGGCTTCTTGTGGATGAGATCCGTGTGGGAGAGATCTCTTCTTTGGGAAAAGCAGTCAAGGAATCAAAAAGCAGCTATAAAAAAGTGGTGATTGCACAAGCTACAGTTGATGGCGCTAAAGTTGAGGGCATTGACACCAATTTGGGAGTAATCAAGGTTTTGTTACTAAAGCTTTGTTTTGTTCTAGGTTCATATCAGAATTTTTAAGTATATGGAAGGATCAGAACAGGTGAAGTGCCAATCCTAAGTGGTGGGTTTGGGCCCTGAAAGTAATAGTAATGAAATTTGATAACCAGCTTGAACAAACACAAAGGTGTATCAATTTTTGTAGTCCAGCTATTTGGGTTGGCAACATGAATCTTGTTCTGGCCCCTTTTATGCAAACTGTGGTTGGAACTTTCTTGAATTTTGATTTTGTAGCACCTTCTAAATTTCACATGTACGTGCAGGAGTTGCTCTATCCTGTGGCAGAACTTGGGAAACAGCTTCTTTCTAAGTCTTTGCTGTTCTGTTTGGTTTTTACATATATCATTTTCAGGGAAGGTGCTTTTTTTAACCTTTTCCCCTAGGGACTGTTCTTTTCATTGTTGATTTTAACAGCATAAATACTTAACGTTATATTAATATTATTTATTTTCTTCCAGTTTTTTTCGGTAAGTTGATGTCAAACTAATGTGAGGTAGTTCCTGTTCTAGCCATAAATTTGAATGAATTATGTGTCATGTATGAAAAAATTACAGCATTTTGGGGGTAAAGTAGCTGTAATAATTTTGTGCATTTGAGGTGTCTGCTTGGCTAGTATATCCTCTTGGTTGGTTTAGTAACTCAGCTAGTAATGGTTTTGTGAATTTATGATTTAATCTCTTGTGAATGGTTGGCTCAGTAATGACTAAAGACACATGCTCTTTGTCCTTTAAGTGTTCCTGCTTTTTGCCGAATCAGTTTTTGTCAGTGATTGAATTATTGGTGATGAATATTTCAAGCACCTAATAAAAAGTATGGGTTTGGATATTTCCTTGCACAAATCATAGTAATGGCTTTCCTTGTTCTCTTTCAACAGTATATGCTATCAAAAATTGACAAATATTCTTTGCAGGGAATGGCTGGGCTATGCCTTTGCATTAGTGCTCATCTTTTTAGGGGTCTTTATAGTGCTTACACGATGGTTTGACCAAGGTAGACCAGTTCGTGAACTAAAGGTAATAGCATCTCCACCAATGAACACAATGGAGCAACTTTTGGCTGTTTAGAATGCTATTTCTCATACTGAAGAGCTAATCCAGGATGGGAACATTGGTCTTTTCAAGTTGCGCACCTTGCTGTTGTCAATTTTCCCACAGGTTTTTTTTTACTTTTGTTCTTTCTAGTTTTAAAAGTGCATTACTTTCTGTGCTCTTCGTCTCTAAGAAAAGGCAATTTTATTTTCATGCTGGACAAACTTTTACGAGTAAAACTTCCTCACCAATTCGAGTGCAATGCACCACATCATGGAATAGAGGGCTTGTGTTGTCCCTTAAGCAATGAATGTTGAAATGAACAAGAAAGAATAAAATACATGATATCACCTTTTGGTTTTCACTAGTTGCACATAGCCCCATTGTGCTTGAAAAATAAGATATAACCCTTAGGGCTTCAGACTAAAACGAGAACACATGTAAAACACCACCTCATACACACATTTATTCATATACATGTAAACATTGGATGTAAAGGGCCTCCCCTTTTCTATTTTTTGGCATGTCTTAAAATTAGAATCTAATTTGACTCACATATCCTCCACCACTCATTGACTCACCATGTGCTTTTGCATGTGCTTGCATTGGGTTTGTTCATGGTCTTGTGTGTGTATTTGTGTGGTGCCCGCCTTTTAATGAATTGTTAAGGGGATTGCCATGGTGATGGTGGGTTGGTGGTGGCATATTGAAGAGTGAAATTGTTTGGTGGTGGTGGTTTTCTGATGGTGATAGGTTGAAGTTGTGAGATGGGAATTTAATTTATCAAAAGATTAAAAATTGCTTGCCAGTGGGTGTAATTATTGTGAGACAAGTGTGCAGAAAAGGGCTTAATTTAGAAAATTCGAAGTGGTAGTGTAAATGACGGGTAGCAATGGTGTAGTGTTTGTCGCGACGGTGATGATTGTAGTGGTGGCAGGTGGTTGTAGGTTTTTGACGGAGAGAGTGAAGGAGAAAAGAGGAAGAGGAAGGGGAAAAAATGGTCATGAGGGTATTTACATCATTTCAACATGTTTATTTAATTGATATCTTGACTTGTGCATTTGACCTGTTAACCATAAAGGAAAACTTAACAGTTGAGTTAAAAGGCTTGGGGCTTATGTGCTTATTTCTCAATGACATGGGGTTATGTACAGCTCGGGTCGCGGGGTAAACTGCATTGTACCGAAGAAATTTGGAGTCATAACATGCTTGTGCTTCCCATCATATTGACAATAGCTATATTGATTGTGATTAGTAGTCACCTAAAGGATACAAGTTAGTGAAAGCAAAGAGGCAGATATATGACACTGACAAGGATATGTCAAGACTGAATTTGAATAACTAAACATTAAGTGTTGGTCGTTGGGGGGACACAATAAATATTCTATAGAGGATCGTATAATAAGATTCTAGCATATTGTATTAACCATCAAAGTCCTTAATGCAACAATACCAACAATTTACGTTATCAATAAATATGGCTAATAATAACCATTCAAGCACCAATATAAATTCATGATATTTATATTCATGATCCAACATGCAATAATTATTTACAATTTCAATTTCATAAGTTCCTAACTTTCAAACCTTAATTTACATTCAACTCTAAAGAGCCTTGATTTTGTAGCCGTAATTTTTTTTATCAAAGTATTACAAATAAATAGTGTATTCTATTTAATTTTACCCCCTATATTATCATATTACAACTCTGCCCCCAATCTTTAAAAGTACAATGATAACTTTGTCATTTATAAAAGCACCACAAGTTTCTAAAAAACTTCTTTTTTGTTTTTTTTTTTTTGGGGGGGGGGGGGGGGGGGAGCGGACATTTTACACTTTTCAATTCATATTGACAGGAGATTCTTATATCATAAGAAGAGACTGGAAATCAAAAACTAAAGCAATCAAGATAGGGGATTAGTTTGGCCCAAGGTGGTGGCATACAGGCCACAAACTAACACAATCAATATAGTATCACATACCAAGGACAATGATAATGAACAAGTTTGGTTCCTGATTAGTCTTCATGATTTGCTGCTACTCAAGCTCATTTAGAAGTTCAGTTGGGTAGTGGTGTCGTTGACAGCCTCTATTTTGCCCCTGCATTGTAGCAACTGTTCTTGAAGGCTTCGCACAAGGTCATTGAGTTTCTGAATATTTTTCTCCTGAGAGAGAATAATCTGCATAACAAGTTCATGTTCATTGAAAACCAACAACTCAGACCAATTTAAAGAAACTGAAACTCCAAATGCCAGGACATAACTTCTAACTTAAAGGTTTCACTCTGTTGGAACGATGATAGTGGCCTAAAATGTGCAAAATTAAAAATCATGACAGGAAATTTGTGTTTTCATTGGACAATGAAAACATTATGAACAAGTTATACAAATTTTCACTGTACACAACTTACGATGGCTTACATCAACACCACGTTATAGCACAAAAGGGGAGAACGAGACACCTAGCAAAACACAAATCCAAAGGAAGAAGACAACAAGAATGGATGCCTACAATCCCACCCACAGCCAATATATAATTATAATGCCCTAATATTCTCTCCTATAACTGTCTGATGCTTCACGAAGAAATCAGCCTCCACATTTTCAGACCAATGTTACCTGAATCATGACTCGCGATTTAGTACATGGTGTGGGTACGAGTACACGATACGGTACTTTCTTAGTTACACGGTGAGATGTGGGTAGGCTTAACTGGTACGATTTTGGATTGCAATTTGTTGTGGAACACTTGTATAAATCGCTTTTACTTATACATGAAACAACACATAATAGTGCATCCATATACTCATAGTCAATTACTATTGATTTTAAATTTTGTGCTTAAATTTCCTATTAACTAAGGTTATATAAAGTTATAAATCCATATATACATAGTTAATTAATGTTTATTTTACATTGTGATATACATTCCAAAAACGAATCGATTTGGAGTTAGTATTATAATTTAGGGCCAGATATTTAGGTGATTTGGACACCAAACCCACCCTGTTTGTGATCGTTGTTCCCAGGTCATAGGTCATCAGGGATTTAGCGATTTTGGTAACTATGTTTCAGACCTCTGGATCGAAAAAAAAAAGTAGCATCCATGAAGAAGTCAAATTCCAGATTTAGGTTATGATGNGGGGGGGTGGGGTGGGGGGGAGCTTGTCGTGTGCTTGTCAGTTACGTGTCTCCAACATATCCAAAATGTATTTGCAAAAAACAAATTATAAATAAACCAAACATTCATTTTAACATCGTGGTTGACACGTTGGGGACACGCTGAGGACATGTGGCCGACATGCTGGGACATGTTTTGAGATTTTTTTCCCAAATTTTTGAAAAGTTTTCAAATGACTTCATTATTAAGGAAGTTATTTTTGTAATTTTAAAGAAATATAGGTCAAAGTCAAAATATAGAGTTATAATCACTACATGAACATGGGACATGGATATAGCATAATTTTGGACAAGAATATGAACTTATATACAAATGGAATAACTTTTAATATAAAAGTAATGTGATGAAATATGGGGTTACAAAATTGGGGTTGTTTGAAATTGATGAAAAATGTGTAATGAAGTGGAAGATTCTGGAAAATGGAATTTGTAGTGTTAATTGATTATTGGATCATAGATGGTTAATGATGAATGTGCATCGGTATATCTTATATTGTATTTTTTATGTGGTGATGTAATGATTTGAATTTTTAGAATTAAGAAATGGATGAATTAAATATTATGTGTATAAATATATGCACATAATATTTAACGTGTCCTCAACTTGTCCGTGTCGTGTCAGCGTATAGGTTATCCAAGCTTTTGGGCCTAGAAGATTTTAGCTATTACCTTGTTTTATTCATTTTTCATTGCTGTTTATAGATGCTAATCAATGCTTCTGTATGTTCAAAAGTTTTAGTAAACTGTTCTCTACCCATATCCTCAGCACTAACTTTCCTAGCAAATTTTCTGTAGGTTTAATGTTACGCTTGTGTGTCTTATGTTCAGGCCAGTGAGAAAGTTGCAGTTGCTCTTTTGGTCATGGCCTTGATCATGATCTTCCTATCCAGAAAATACATAATTCTAGGGTTTTTTTTGGAAACATTTACCAAGTACTCGCCTCTTCGAAAAGCAAGCACAGAAAGATGGACAAGGAGATTGAGAGAGTGGTGGTTCAGCATACCAGCGGCCCCTGTTGTTCTGGAAGGAGCTAACGAAGACAAAAAGAAGAAGTGATGTCATTATTTGTTCTAGCACTTGACGGTAATGTTTTGTAATGTAGGAAATACCCAGAGACATCTTATACAATGAAAAGAGAATAACAAGAAAATGATTCAGTTGCAGCTTCCCACCATTGCAATGCTATTTTTTTTAGTGTAATTGTATGTCAAGATCCTGGGAAGAATGTGTTCCTATTAAATTTATGGGATTAGACCCAAGCAAAATTGAGGTACTTTCATGTATATCACCAAAATTCATTGTTGTGAATAGAGATCTGACATAATATTGTTTCCATTCTTAGAAGATATTATGACTGTGGGATACATAGAATAGGGATCTTAATTGATTTAGTTGAGCTATAGAGTAGGACATATGAGGGGGCAGAATTTTCCGGCAACTCGTGTTCTTGTTTTGACACGGTATCAGTCAGTCTCATCTTTCAGTGCATCGTCTTGATGTTTTTACCGCAATTTGGTTTCATCACGATCTGTCCATCCGACCTACGTTTCTGAATTTTTTAGCATCAGAGGTAATTCTGTTTTTTTTTATCTAAAACTTAATCCTTTGGGGGTAAACTTCAATTTCTTGGGGATAAGATCTTTGGTTACCTGAATTCATCCTGGTTGGTTACTTTCATTATTGTTGGCTGATAGTTTTTGGCCCATTTTAGACTGGTAACTTTGTGGATTTCTCCTTTCTTTGACTAGCCAATAATAATTTTGTTGAGTTTTCTCTTGAGGCTCATACAAATCTGGTTCAAATTCTTGGTTTATTCTTTGGTTTCAAAATCCAATTATCTTTTGCTGAGGGTAAGACTTGTCTTCTATTTTCGTGGCCTGATTTATTCGTCCTAGGCCTATTCAAATGTGTATCGAAAAATCAGATTTCCTTTGCATTCGATTTTCGGGGAAAAACTAATTTTCTTGGGAATTCTAATTCCAAACGTACATCAAGGGCAAAAAATTATGGGGCCATCTTGATGGATCAAATCCTAAACCTACAGATACTATCAAAGTTACTGAATGGGAAGTACAGGATGCTCGTATCATGAATTGGGTACTGGGTTCTGTTTTTCTTTTCTTTTTTTTAACATGTATGATTGTATTGCACTATGAATCATTCACAAAATTACAATCAGCATGCAACAAAAGTCAAAGTTCCCTTGGCGGGTTGATGAACCAGTTTGGTGGGAGTAGATGCTTTGACTGGGGTGCACCAATCCAATGAGCTGGTTTGTGGACAAATGTCAGATTGAGGACCTTGGCATAGTCTCTAGTATCTTCAATGAAAATGGCGGCCTCCCATGGAGGCACATCTTTCGTTGAACCGAGTTGGATAATTTTCAAACTATCTGATTCAACCATCGCATTGTCCAGATTTTGCTCTTTTGCCAACAAGCATGCATCCCTTACATCTTGAGTTTGTCCTTTGGAGTTTCTGATGAGGATACCCACTGCTGCTTGAGTTTTATTGACTCCCACATTGTTTTAAATCTCTGACCATATAAAACAGTCCACATATTTGAAATGGGTTTACAACCAAGATAATGATGCTCGCAGATTTCAATTGGAATTTGACATTTTCAACTATATGCAAGGGAGCCATTCCATCCAGAAATATTACGTAGGTTTTATTAATTTGTGGACTGAATATTTTGATCTTGTATATTCCACAGTGCCGGCTGAATCATTGCCCACTACTCAAAAAATTCATGAATCTAGCAAGAGAGATGAATTTTTAATGAAATTACGTCCATATTTTGAAAATGTTCGGTCCAGCTTGATGAACCGAGTTCCTTTACCATCTTTGGATACTTGTTTGAGTGAACCCCACCGTGAGGAATAACGCTGTTGTACACAGGCAACCATGGAACAACAAAACGCGATCAACAATCCTCTTAATGTGACCTATGCAGCACATGGCAAGCAAAAAGCTCGGGACATGAGAAAAACTCAATGTTATAGTTGTAAGGAGTTTGGTCATCTTGCGACACAATGTCAAAATAAATTTTGCAGCAAATGCAAGTAAAATGGACATATTATCACAGCATGTCGAAAACAGCCACAAAACAGGATTCAAGGAGTATTTCGTGCCACAACCAAAGTTTCAGATTATGTTTTTGCTGCTAATACAACCTTGACTCCCCAACAAGAAGCATTCTCCATTACTACCAAATTTCAACTTCTGATCAGCTACTCTTCATTTACAATTGCTGCCCATGGTCGTATAACACCTAAAATGGTCCAACAGTTGATTCTATCAGATTTTTCTGCCTTTGGGCTTACAGGTGATAGTCTATCTCCTACAAACCTTTGGTTTTTATATTCCGGAGCCTCCAATCACATGACATATTCCTCCAAGAATCTATCTAATGTCAAAACCTACATTGGCAATTCGAAAATTCATACAGCAAATGGAGATTATGTTCCCATTACAGCCATTGGTGATGCTTCTACATCTTTGTAATAAGTATTTTTTTTTTCTCCTGGTTTATCCGCTAACCTTATTTTTGTTGGACAATTGGTGGATAATGGTTGTAATGTTATTTTTCCCCATCTAGCGATCACCAAGGGGCCTAAATGCAGACAACTCTGTCCTCTACACATACCCATATCCACTGTCGTTAGAGATTCTCACATGTTTTCTTCGGCTTGTTTTGGTGCCAAAAATAAAGGCCAGATGGCACAATCGTTTTGGGCACCCCTAATTCCAAAATTTTACTTCCAATGTTGCATTGCGGTTTGCTTGAACATTCAATGTTCTTCAAGGATGTAGAATTTGACTGCTCTAGTTGTAAATTGGGAAAAAGTAAAGTTTTACCTTTTCCTATCCATGGTCCTCTCTTTCCCAAAACTGTTTCAACCTTATTCATAGTAATGTTTAGGTATTACACCAGTCATTTCTCATGCCCAATGCAAATATTTTGTGATTTTTATTGATGACCATAGTAGGTTCACATGGGTATAATTCCTCCGATCAAAAGCTGAGGTCTCTCAAGCTTTCAAAAGTTTCATAGCTCTCATGAAAATCAAATTTCAACTTCCATCAAGATTTTTCGATCAGATTTAGGAGGAGAGTACATGTCTAATGAATTCCATGATTTTCTTCAACAAAAAAGCATTAGTTCTCAAAGATCTTGTCTTTCTATCCCACAACAAATGGTGTTGCGGAAAGATAAAATGGCCACCTCCTCGATGTGGTACGATCACTGCTTCTTGAATCATCAGTTCCACCTAAGTTTTGGGTTGAAGCTCTTTCTACTACAGTTTACCTAATTAATTGTCTTCTATCTCCAAAATTGCAATCTTAGTCAACATATTTCCTCCTTACAAACGTAATAAACTTTCAGCCTAATTAGTTACATGTGTGTTCCTTGGGTATGCCCCTCATAAAAATGGTCACCTTCCTCTTCACGAACTTATCAGGGTTTTTGTATAAAAGACGCCAACATCATGATGTGTCCTCAGACGGGCCCTCGAACAATCCTATTCCAACACCTGAATCTGCTAGGGCATGTCCACCTTTTCGCAAGTCAACTAGTACATCTTGTCCTCCTGATTGGTATGGATATTCACCTAATCGTTATGCCTTTTCATGTACATCTTTAGTTACTACATTATCTTCAATTTCTATACCTTTTTGCTATAATCATGCTGAGAAAAATGAGTGCTGGCATAAAGTTATGCAGGAGGAACTAGATGTTCTTCAAGTGAATCAAACATGAGATATTATTCCTTGCCCATCGTCTATAAAGCTCACTGGTTGTAAATGGGTTTATTCAGTTAAGCTCTGTTCTGATGGTTCTTATGACCGTTATAAGGCAAGACTTGTGTTTCTTGGCAACTGCCAAGAATATGGTATTGACTATGATGAAACATTTGTTTCTGTAGCCAAAATGACCACAGTTCGGACGATTTTTTTCTATTGTTACCTCACAAAGTTGGCCTCTTCATCAAATTGATGTTAAAAATGCTTTCCTTCATAGGGACCTTAAATAAGATATTTATATGCGTCTTCCTCCTAGTGTGGTTAGTTCTTCTCCTATAGATGTATGCCATTTAAAATGGTCTCTTTATGGACTAAAACAAGCACCTTGATCATGGTTTAAAAAGTTGACCAACATTTGTTAAACTTTCTTTTGTGAAAAGCCAGTATGATCCTTCAAAATGTCTTCGCACAACATCTTCTGGTATTGTTGTCCTTCTTGCCTATGTGGATGATATAATTATTAGTGGCACTGATTCCACTTTGATTGATCAGCTTCATCAGTCTCTTCATGCTTCATTTCATATGAAAGATCTTGGACCTCTCACATATTTTTTGGGTTTAGAAGTGCATAGATCTGCTAAAGGTCTCTTCCTAAATCAGCAGAAGTATATTAAAGACCTTATTGACTTGGCTGGACTACAAAATTCAACTCCTATTGATACTCCATTGGAAGTTAATGCCAAGTATTGAAAAGATGAAGGGGACCTTCTTCCTGATCCTACCTTATATCAGAAATTTTTAGGAAGTCTTGTTTACGTAACTATCACTCGACCTGACATCTCATATTCTATTCACCAAGTGAGTCAATTTATGTATTCTCCTCGGTATCTCCATATGACTACTGTTCGTCGAATCATTCAATATCTTATGGGTATTCTGATGCGTGGATTATTTTCCTACTGCATCTCCTCTTGATCTAGTTGCCAATAGTGATGTAGATTGGGCGAGATGTTCTGACACACATTGTTCGACAGCTGGCTGGTGCATGTATCTTGGCCAGTCTTTGATTTCCTGGAAGTGCAAGAAATAAGAAAGGGTGTCTAAATTTCCATTGAAGCTGAATACCATGCTATGTCATCTGCTTGTTATAAAATTGTTTGGTTGCGTGGATTACTCTCTGAACTTGGCATTACCAAAGCTTTAACTCAATCAACAACATCAATTTTTTGTGAACAAATTGTTGCTGGTTGATGTACCAGCATCAATTTGAGGGGGGATGTCAACAACAGTTGTCCGACTTACCATATCACCAATGTTCATTGTTGTAAATAGAGATCTGACATGATATTATTTTCATTCTTAGAAAATATAATAGATGTAGGATACGTAGAATAAGGATCTTAATTGATTCAGTTGAGCTACAGAGTAGGACATATTTTTGTAATTTTGTGATGCAATGTTCTATTTAAGGAGAAGAGCATTGACAATGAGGTGGCAGAATTTTCCAGCTACTCCTGTGTTCTTGTTTTGACACTATAAATTCGATTACCTGTACTTGTGTTATTGGTAATGTCAACCCATTTTCTTAGCTGATGAACACAAAACACCATCTAGTTGTATAATGTTTCATTTATGTAGCAACTCGTTTTGCCGTTTCCATACTCTGTTTCAAGCTTGTGTCTAGATGAGCCAAACTAGTTAGGAGATGATGAACTTGAGCAGTTCAGTCATTCAATGAGCTATGTTGGGCCTCCTTGCACGAAACACAAACAGGTGCGGACCTTGAACCCTTTTAAGACTTTGTTTCAGTTTTGCAGGTGTCTTAGCTCTTGAAATGAACTATAGAATGCACTTTAAGATTTTAGGTAGGTTTAGTAGAGGATGAAATTGAGCAATCAGAGTTTTGAGATAAGTAGGTTGCTCACATTCAAGATGATGCTTGCAAGTGTGTCATATGCATAGTTTTAAAACCTGCCCCAAACATTTGGGGAAGAGACCGAGTCAATAGGTCACTGGTTCAATAGTTGGATCACTGGTCAGACCGATTATTTAGTCAAATAATAAAAAATAACTGTTAATGATAATAAATAGGCTAAAAAATACAATAATAATGAAAATAACGTGTTTATTGTATATTAGATCACACATAAACCCAAAAATTATCAAATATGTGTCCAATGCATCCAATTTCTAAGACAATTTGTAAAGCTTAGTAGAGAAAAATATCTTTATAACCAATTTCCAGCATAGGACATTATGATCTATTAAATGAATTCGAGATTCAACAAGAGACTGACTAATGCAATGTGCTTTCACAACTCTTTATCATATTTAATACATACATGAAGATTAATAGTAAAGGAATGCAACCATTTTTATATTCTATTCAATTGATCAGTCAAACATCTTTGGTGATTTAAGACTTTTTTTTTTTTGGAGAGATAGAGTGGTCATTAGTCATCAACCAAACATGGATTACTGTTATTTCTATTCAAAGTTTCAGACATCTGTTTGCGTATTTATAACTTAGATTACTACTGCTAGTTGTTGGAAACTAATATACCTCTGGGTTGTCACTCCGTTTGAAACTTGATCGTAGTAACTATACTGCAACACAAAATTGTTTCAAGTCGTGTAACGAGAACACTTTTATAAAAATAGTATTTTCCCCCACCAGTTGTTTAGATAGGTGTGCACTGAGAATTCCGCAAATCTGTTCTCAAATACAATAAAGTTTCTTAAACTTGTCTGTATATTGCACTTATGAAGTTAGTACCCAAAATATCTTACGGAAATCAAATAGTCAACTTCTAGTATTCTAACTGTGCAGAAAATAGAAAACTATATATAATATAAAAGAATAGATTTATGTGAATTCGGGAGAATGGATAGAAGTAGAATGAGAGAGCAATTCTAGTAAGAAGGAAAGAATTGTTCAATGGTATATTTTTGGGAGTGCAAAACCTCACCTATTTATATACTAACTAGTGGCTTTTCATAAAGGATGCAACCATTTGTAATGGTGCTTTTTGGTTCAAAGGGTATCAATGATGATTTTACGAAAAGGTAAAACCATTTGAAATGATACATTTTAGTCCAAGAGATATCAAAGGTAACTTTATAAAAAGTTGTGACCGTTTGTAATTGCGTTTTTTAAACAAAAAATGTTAATGGTGGTTTTACAAAAGGATGTAACTATTTGTATTGGTGTTTGTCCTTAGCCAAAAACACTATCTGACGCCCCAATTCCCTGGGGATCTAATTACCCATTAAGTATCGTTAATTAACCCAAGGCATTAATCTCAATGAACTAATCCCAACGAAAATCCGTCAAAGTCTCTTTTGTATGAGAAGCTCCCTCCAAATCTTGCCTGTGTTATAAACTAATACAACAACCATTCCTGGGTCCAAAATCAACATTTAAGCATTTAAACATTCACCAACAATTCTCAATAAAAAAATATACATTTGTCACAAGAATAAATACATAAAGTCCCATAATATACAATGTCTTTACTCAAAAGGATGTACAAGTTCGTATACCCAAAATACAAGGCTCAAGATAAATACAATGTGGCCTAAGCATCTATACATCCAAAATGAATGGCCAGACTTCAACCCCATTGTCAAGCTGGACCCATGGGAGGGCCATCTGGAGAAGCGCGAGTACGTGAAAAATGTTCCCACAACAGGGTAACCCAAAGCCCAGTAGGGTATCTCTTATATATAATATCTCCCAATCATGATGCATATGACATGAATGTACATCCAACACACCAAACATGTAACATGAGTAACATTTAAATGATACTAAGCATGTCAACCATGAATGATGTCTCATGAATGCATGTCCAACCACGAACCCACTCTCGGGTTCCCATGCATGACACATAATGNTGTTATTTCTATTCAAAGTTTCAGACATCTGTTTGCGTATTTATAACTTAGATTACTACTGCTAGTTGTTGGAAACTAATATACCTCTGGGTTGTCACTCCGTTTGAAACTTGATCGTAGTAACTATACTGCAACACAAAATTGTTTCAAGTCGTGTAACGAGAACACTTTTATAAAAATAGTATTTTCCCCCACCAGTTGTTTAGATAGGTGTGCACTGAGAATTCCGCAAATCTGTTCTCAAATACAATAAAGTTTCTTAAACTTGTCTGTATATTGCACTTATGAAGTTAGTACCCAAAATATCTTACGGAAATCAAATAGTCAACTTCTAGTATTCTAACTGTGCAGAAAATAGAAAACTATATATAATATAAAAGAATAGATTTATGTGAATTCGGGAGAATGGATAGAAGTAGAATGAGAGAGCAATTCTAGTAAGAAGGAAAGAATTGTTCAATGGTATATTTTTGGGAGTGCAAAACCTCACCTATTTATATACTAACTAGTGGCTTTTCATAAAGGATGCAACCATTTGTAATGGTGCTTTTTGGTTCAAAGGGTATCAATGATGATTTTACGAAAAGGTAAAACCATTTGAAATGATACATTTTAGTCCAAGAGATATCAAAGGTAACTTTATAAAAAGTTGTGACCGTTTGTAATTGCGTTTTTTAAACAAAAAATGTTAATGGTGGTTTTACAAAAGGATGTAACTATTTGTATTGGTGTTTGTCCTTAGCCAAAAACACTATCTGACGCCCCAATTCCCTGGGGATCTAATTACCCATTAAGTATCGTTAATTAACCCAAGGCATTAATCTCAATGAACTAATCCCAACGAAAATCCGTCAAAGTCTCTTTTGTATGAGAAGCTCCCTCCAAATCTTGCCTGTGTTATAAACTAATACAACAACCATTCCTGGGTCCAAAATCAACATTTAAGCATTTAAACATTCACCAACAATTCTCAATAAAAAAATATACATTTGTCACAAGAATAAATACATAAAGTCCCATAATATACAATGTCTTTACTCAAAAGGATGTACAAGTTCGTATACCCAAAATACAAGGCTCAAGATAAATACAATGTGGCCTAAGCATCTATACATCCAAAATGAATGGCCAGACTTCAACCCCATTGTCAAGCTGGACCCATGGGAGGGCCATCTGGAGAAGCGCGAGTACGTGAAAAATGTTCCCACAACAGGGTAACCCAAAGCCCAGTAGGGTATCTCTTATATATAATATCTCCCAATCATGATGCATATGACATGAATGTACATCCAACACACCAAACATGTAACATGAGTAACATTTAAATGATACTAAGCATGTCAACCATGAATGATGTCTCATGAATGCATGTCCAACCACGAACCCACTCTCGGGTTCCCATGCATGACACATAATGCAATGCCATGACATGAACCAAGCATTCCAAGCTCCACCATTGGGTTATACACATCCCATGACTATTTATTAATTTCGGTGTCTTTTTTGGGGTAGGTAATTCTTGGACTTCCACCAATAGGCTACCAAACCGACATGAAATTTTGAGGACATCCCACCTCCGATTTTGCGTACATTAATACACTTTTATGGACTCGTTACACCACCGACTAGTGTTTGACTGACAAAACCGGGCCTTGCACCTGATGGAGGATATATCCCTTCTTGCTATACCCCGACATACTTTCATGCAATATCCTGTGAGACTCAATCGGACATTGGTCCAATTCTCCCTAGCCCCACTCATCAACTCACCTATGTGGTGATTGATTAAACCCATGCACAACACTCACACATGTCATGTTCTAAGAATGTAGTGTAAACTCGGGCACGTGTAATGTAATGTACAATTGTGATTTAATTATAAACATAATGTTAATTATAGCATTTGCATATAATGAACATTCTAACACATCACCAAGCATGTTATAAGCATTAATTTACTCAAATAACATACTTGAATACACTTTGGCATTTTATCAAACACCTAGAGAGCATAAATGTAAACACATTGCATGCACATTCATACCACACATAATTTACATGTTCAACATCTAAATCAAATAGGAATAAGTTTAACATGCTCATCAATTCACCAACTAACTCACTAGCTATGCAAGTTATAGGCTAATCATGTGATTAGATGCATTTACTCAAACCCATCTCATATGCAAATCCTAGATTGAAAGCAATTCTAAATATGAGGAAACCCTCACCTCCTGTAGCGTAAATAAGGAAAAGAATGCCCAAAATAAGCTCCTCCAAACTCTAGCCCCCAAACCCTTGATTTTTAAAAATTGTGAAAAAAGGTCATTGTTGGTGTTGGCGCGTAGTCCTCGTTGAGTAGAACAAAAGTGATCGAATTCTAATAGTCAGATCTTGAGATATTTGGAGAAGAAGAAGTTTGAAATCTTGTCCTGCTCTCTCTTTTTGGATCGAGACTGAGGAAATGGGGTGAAAATGCTAGGCCATGTTTGGTTTAATTTTCGGAAACTGTTTTTTGTTCTCAAAATTTTGAAAATACCAAAAACATGTTTGTTTAGCGTTTTTATTCTCTAAATTTTGTTAAAAAATTGAGATTTGAGTCAAAGAAACAGAAAACAAGGAGAACAATTTTGATTGTTCAGATATGGGTATATATATATATATATATATATATATATATATATATATATATATTTATTTATTTATTTATTTATATAATTATATCTATATATATAAATACGTATAAATGTATATATATATATATTATGAAACTGTCAATATAAAAATAACTTTTTTATATTTTTTTATTAATGTTTGAATTACTATTCAAATATATATTTAGGCTATCCAAACAGGTTTGACTATTTTTTGTATTGTAAAATTATTTTTAAAATTATCTAACCAAACAAGTTTTTTATCTCAAAAAATATCAAAATCACTTTCTTAAAACTCTTCTCAAAAACTGTTTTCGGATACTGTTTTTTGAAACACAAACCAAACAGGCCCCTAATTTTTCACCTTTTTGTCTCCTTTTTATACTTTGCCATAAATGTGCCACTTGTCACATTTTGATTGGTTGGAAATTTTCTAAGGCCAATCACAATGCGCCATGTGTTATAGTAGATAACATTTGTTGAATGACCTTTTTGATTATATTATGCGTGAAAATCTAGACTTTCTCGAAATTCAATAAAAATTAACTATCCAACTTAATTTCGTGAGACAAACTCAAATGTGAAATCCGTTTTGTCATCCGAATTACGTAAAAATTCAGGTTTTTAACCCATACTTAAGCAGCTTAATTACCATATTATCCCTTTTTATTAAATCTTTAAATTTTCAGGGTTTTACATTCTTCCCCCTTTAAAAGAATTTCGTCCTCGAAATTACAACATATGCAACACATAAAGTGAATGAACATGCAATCATGTCGTATGCAATTAACATGAAAATTTAAATTGTACCTCCATCTTCGAATAGAAATGGATATGTAGCTCATATAGTGTCCTCACGTTCTCATGTAGTCTCCTCGATACCTCGATGTTGCCATAACACTATAACCAACCTCACAGTCTTGTCTTGCAAAATCTGATTCGGCTATCCAATATATGAACTAGTCTCTCCTTGAAGATCTTAACCATTAGTTCACCCAAATCCACCATATGGGTAGAATCTGAAGTGTACTTCTATAGCATAGAGATATAGAGACATGGAACACATTGTAAACACTTGACAGATTGGCAGTAACGTCAACTGATAAACTACCCTGATCCTCTCAAGTACCTCGAAAGACCCAATATACATCGGCGACAACTTGTTTCTCTTTCAAAACTGGACCATTTCTCTCTTAGGCATAATCTTCAAGAAGACATGATCACCCACATCAAACTCAAGAGGTCTCCACTACTGGTCGACATAGCTCTTTTGTTGGCTATGAGCCGTGAGAAGATGCTTATGTATAATGGACACCTGCTCATAGGTGTCCCTAATTATGTTTGGACCCATGAAAAATATTTCTCCCACATTTGTCTAACAAATCGAAGAATGACATGGTCTCCTGTATAAAACCTTATAGGGCATCATCTGAATGCTCCCCTAATAACTGTTATTATAGGAAAATTTCACTAAGGGCAAGTAGTCCTCCCAACTGTCCTTGAAGTCAAGGACGCATGCCCAAATCATGTCTTCCAATATCTATATCGTCCTCTCGGACTAGCCGTCAATCTATGGATGAAAAGTTGTGCTCAATATCAATTGTGTACCCATAACCCTTTGGAAGCTCTCTCAAAATTGAGCTGTGAATAGTGGATCTTGATCCAACACAATGGAAATAGGTACTCCATGCAACTAAATAATCTCTCGAATGTATAGCTTACAAAATTTCTCCAATGTATAGCCCTCGTGGAGTAGAACAACTTTTGTTCTTGGTTGATCGAACTCTAACAGTCGGATCTTGAGATATTTGAACAACAAGAAGAAGAAGTTGTTTAAAATTTTGGCGCTCTCTCTCTCTCTCTCTCTCTGGCGATGGAGACAAAGGAAATGGGGTGAAAAATGTTGATTTTTCACTTTTTTGTCTCTTTTTTATACTTGGTCATAAGTGTGCCACTTGTCACATTTTAATTGGTTGAAAATCTCCAAAGGCCAATCACAATGCGCCATGTGTCATAGTGGATAAAATTTATTGAATGACCTTTTTAATTATATTATGGGTCCCACAAATGAATCTCCATTGCTAAAATTTTAATCTTGTATCTCTGATTTACCTTGTAATACGTGAAAATCCTGATTGTCTCAGAATTCAACGAAAATTAATTGCCCAACTAAATTTCACGAGATTAACTCAATGGTGAGGCCTGTTTTGTCATCTGAGTTACATAAAAATTTAGGTTTTTAACTCGTGCTTAAGCGACTTAATTACCGTATTATCCATTTTTATTAAATCTTTAAATTTCTCAGGTTTTACACACTAACTTTGAATTAATAGTATTTCATATCATTTTTACTTTTCAAATTCTCTCTTAAGTCACAAAGAGTTTTTTAAAAATAACCACCTAAAAAAGCTTTTATTTTGATAATACTTTAACATTTTTCCACCATTTTTAAAATAATGCATATGAACAAATGACTATGTTGGTTTTGCACAACAAATAATTATCACAAATAATGCTTGTTGGAAGATATGAATTTGAAAATAGGAAAACAATAAAAATAGAACGCAAAGATATAACGTAGTTGGATATAGCATACCCACCTTGGTATATCGTACTTACATCTATGGACCAAAAACTTACATCGATGTATTATTTACTAAAAAATTGGTCATTATGTTTCCTATCAAATCACTAATAAATCTATCAATGGTTTATTAAAAATCTTCCAATACGCTTTGTCATGCCCCGAATTTCCACAAACCCGGGGAATGAGTGAAAAGGAAGAAGAAAAGTAAATGAAAGGTCATTAAGTTGGATAAATTGATTTCTCATTCATTTTTCATGTTTCTTCAAAGTTTTTCAAGCCACTTTTCTTCCATTTTAGCCCATTTATTCAATGTTTCTAAACCCCCCTTTTGACATCCTTCCCACCTATTTAAAAGATGTTTTACACACTAAACAAGTCTTTCAAGTTTTATAAAATTTTGACATAAACTCCTTTGTTTTTCAAGCCTTTTTTCCACCTAATGTTCACAATATTTCATATGCATAAGTATATCACAACCCACCCTCCTTTGTTTTCAACATACATATCTTGTTGTCTCAATATACACATATAATACTTATTAAATAAAGATATCCTACATATCACTTGGGTTTACACCCTTACACTTTAATATGGCCCAAGGTCTATATAATCCATTACTTTTTCAAATTGAAATGCAACTCATTTGGGCTCCCATACATACAAAATATGCCCCAAGTGCCAAATATCCATTCAAGTCCCTTTTTCCTCCTTCCTTTGAGACTTCCTCAAGTCTCAAGTACCGGGAGCCTCATCTGTAATATGATATCTCACGAATGGGTTAGCTCAACTGCTGGTATAACAAAGTCCTAATGCTAGGAACATATTTAAGGCATAACATGTGCAAGTGTACATTTCAAAAGCTACAACCCCGTAATCCCTCAATGTTATGCAATGTCAATATGCATGACACACTCATACAACTCTATGCCACCCATGTCTTGACATACATGAATCCTTGGAACGTAGCACCAAGTGCTCAACTCACACTACGTTCCAAGGATTCATGTATGTCAAGATGTCTTGATTTTTCTCAATGTAAATTCTATGAAACATTTTATCAAACACCTTATCTACATGAATATGAAGCACCATTCAATGAATTAAATATATGATCAAGTTTCATGTTCATTACTTTCACAATTTTTCAAGAAAAATACAATTACACAAACTACCAACTCATGGGATAAATCACAACCCTCAAACCACAAGAGTTTCTCTACATGAAGATAAGGTAGAATATAATAATCCAACACATATACAAGGTACATCTTCATCATAGTAACAATTGTCAAGAAACTCAAAGAACACAAAAGTACTTAAACTACTAACTCTAAGTTTTCAAAGCAACCACCACCTGAGTGATTTTACAACATCAAGTAAACACTTAAATCATTCAATCAACACATAAAAAGACAAGAAAACTTAAATCTATTCCTAACTTAGGAAAATATTATACATAAAATAGTTTTTCTCAAACCAAGAGATTTTTGTTTGCTGTATAGCCGAACCGATTGGTGATAATATAGCTCTTGTTGAGAGGAACAACTTCTTAGAAGGAAGTCTTGCAAGAATCTTGGCCTAGAAATGTGTTTTGGTGGCTTGAAGCTTGAAGAATCGAGGATTTTTCTTTATTTTTCCTCCTTGAACGTGTACTACTCTATCTCTAGGCCAAATATTGATATTTTTTATACTAAGGGAGCTGTATTTATAGTGGAGGGGCAAAGGTGCAAAATGATCCTTTTGCCCTTGATGAATTTGGGACCCCATTACACTACAACTCGTCCCGAAACGCCTCAATTTGATATTTTATTTTAACCAAAGTTCTTAAAATTATTTTAAATAAAAATTTTCAAAAAAATATATTTTCTCTTGTGGCCAGGTTTGACCAGTCCCACCTGGGCCACCCGGAATGCCCTTTTGGTCCAATTTTTAAAACTATTTTTGTTTAGACTCAAATTCACACAGTAGATGTATTTTAATATTCTAAACATGTTTTTCTTCTATGAAATACTTAAATTATACTCCTAAACATGGTTTATGCCTAAATGGTGCATATGCAGTGCCTTACCGACAAATGGTGCATGAATAGTGTCATATCAGCAAAACTGAAAAATTTTTCCTCACTTTTCAAATCTCTACACGCTTCCTATTTCATTTAGAATTCTCACATTGATTACCCACCAAACTCTCCTTTCATGATAATTAAAGAGTTTTGGTCAAATTTCAATAGCCTCCTTTGAACCAAACTCTTCAAATTTAGACATACTCAACATCGGGCTTAGCACTCTTGATTCTAATCAACAAATCTATTCAAGCAATACGTGGAAACATGCTCTTCTGATTCGCCACAATCTTCTCTATCTTTCAAGAACTTAGGTCTTGACCTACATCATCTGTACATCTCTGCCCATGCCTCACCTTTTCTTGGAAGGCCTCAATGGTCAATGCTTCACCATTCAAAGGTAAAGCTCAGCGACTCGTAACCCATGAGACACCACATCATCACTACTGGGTTTATGTCAGTCCAATAGCTCCGAAACCATTTGAACATCGTGACTTCAACTCTAAGAGCCCAACAACTTGAAAAACTATCTTCAACACAACAAGTGCAATAATTCTTAAAATCCAAATAATTTGGAAGTAACTTAGTTTCCCATTTGGTTTCATAGCCTTGTGGATCTAAACTTATGATGTCTTTAATGTACATAAGACGAAATCAATCTTCACACCACGTCGTATACACATGGCAAAGGAGTCTTCTTCAACATGAACACCAACTTGATCATTGAATCGCCAATAATTTGCTTTGATTGTTACATCAGGATCATCAATCTACCTATTATTATTCTACTAGGATCATCAATCTAGCTTTAATACAATTTGTTGGTTTTGTACAGTGGATAATTAACACAAATAAGACTTGTTGGAAGATAAAAATTCAAATATAGGAAAACAATAAAAATATGACATAAAGATATAACGTGGTTCGATACATCATACATACCTTGTTACACCGTACCTACATCCACGGATCAAAAAACTTGCATCGATATATTATTCATTGAAAAATTGGTCATCTAATAATTGATTACATAATATTTAACCATATTTATATGGATAAAATATTGTAACTCAATACAATTTGAATACTGCCAAATCTCTATGTTTCCTACCAAATCACTAATAAACTTATCCATGGTTTATTAAGAATCTTCCAATGGTTTCCTATTCCATTTAAGATTCTCACATTAATTACTCAACAAACTCTTCTTTCATGATAATTAGAGAGTTTTAGTCAAATTTCAACGATCAAGTTGGATAATCAATTAGGAGGATAGTGGCGACTACTTGATGAAATGAGAGTCCTTGTTAATTTTCCAAGATGGTTGGTGTATAAGCCATTGGTTTCTCTCTTTTGCTTGCTGGTGTTGATAATGGAAATGTGGAGGACTCATAGTTTGGGCCTCTTCGAAATGAAACATCCTAAAGACTATATGTAGATTTATATGGAAAAGTTAATATAATTCTCTCTCTCTCTCTCAAAAATTTTTAATTTTAAAATCTTTCAAAAGTTTTAAGAATTACCCGGCTCAAAGCTTGAAATTCTATTTGGACGTAATCAATTATAGTTGTTGAATTAAAAGTAGACTTCATCTAATATTAGAACTTACAACTAATCCAATAATTGTATTGAATTAGATTTTTAATTAGGTCTCAAAAGTAGGTCCTTATAGCTAGGGGGTGTCAACCATGTCCGGTTAAGTGGGTTTGTCTAAAAAAACTATTCAATCCATACACGATTCGTTTAATTAAATCGGTGAAAATTTACAAATTGAACATGATTCATTTATTAAACGGTTTACCCGATACGACTTGATTAATAGGTTTAATAAATTTTCTAAATTATTTATAATAAAAAATAATTATTAAACTTTTTTAATTGATCAAATTATTGAGTTGCACATATTTTTATGACTAATTTTTTTTAAATAATTATTAATTTATTATTATATTAATTTTATTTAAATGAATAAATGTGATGACATATTTCGTCTAAACATGACTTGTTTATTAAACGGGTCTAGCAAGTTCACCCGAACATGACTCATTTGTTAAGCGAGACTTATACGTTCACCGGTCTCTCATCCGTACCGGTTAAGGCCTCATTCAAACCCACTTAAAATTGTGTTAATTTGTATCTAGAGGTGTTCAAATTTTTTATTACCCTCAAATTCTGACCCTACCCTATCTTACCCAACGTTATTGATCGACTATGGGAGCGAATCAGGCAGACCAACGAAAGATTTTTTGGTATTTTGAAAAAAAATTGGGTAGGAATGCAAAATACCTACAAAATTTTTGTATTCATACCCTACTCTATTCTATCCGCATAAAATAATCCTTAAAAATTAAAATCCAAAAATCTAAAAACCCTAATATTTTATTGATGTTTATGACTTTTTTGTTGTGTTTTATTGTAATTGTTTATGTATTATAGAATTTATTTTGTTTTTTTTAGTGTTATTGGTTTATTGTGTTAGTGGTGTATGTTATTTAATTAAATTGTTAAAATGATCCAAAAATTAATAACTAAAAATTATGTGTTCACCCGATATTCTATCCAATTATTTTTTATGAAATTCATGTAAGAATAGTACACTTGATCGGATAGAGTAAGCCAAGAAAAAATTCTTCCACAATATATCGGGTAGAAAAATAGAATACCATAATAATTCTTACCCATAGGTTAGGATGAACATCCCTATTTGTATCAATTAATTGTGTTGTGGCGCATTTTGATAGGCCTACTTATAACATTTATCATTCATATTCAGTGTACAAAATGACGGGACAGTTATGTTCTATTTTAGAAGGTAAGAAAGACGGGGCGCAAATTGGGCTAAACATAGGCAATGAAATGAAGTTTTTCTAATTTCTTTCTCCCAATCAATAAAAGTAAAATGATTCATGTTTATTTCCGAAGACGTCAATTGCACAAGAATAATTGTTAATGACATACGAAATAGAGCTCAAACACAGTCAAATTGCAAGTTTTACGTTCAAAGTAAAGGTGAAATAAAGGCAAATCACTGCTCATCTAGAGTCGCCGGATAATAGTATAGTCATCTATTATGTCTTTTTCTCCCTCGATTCTCTCGAACTCCCTAGTCCCGGCCCCAATTAATCAGTGAGAATAATCTCGTCAAACCAAAGGATTAATATTTGAGTTTTTCTTAATCCAATTGTTTGCCATTTTATGTCATGATCATGTTGTTGTATACATATGCACATATATACTAATAATGATAAATTATATAATTAATTATTTATTAGTTGTTAAGGTGACTCTTGAAGACATGGGTTACAACCTTTTAAAATAGTGTCTTTTAGTAATTTATATGAAGAGCTACAACTCTTTTAAAGAGGGGGTATGAAACACTTTAAATATGGGGTTCGTATACTTGGCCAAAATATATATGAAGTCAGTTGTTAATTTTTTTAATGTTATTATCCTATCTTCTTGAGATTGATTTCCTGAGTTTTATTTAAATCCAAGACTAATAAGAAATGCAATCTTAGATAGTCTAAAATTTTAAGCAATTTATCTTGCGGATAGAATTTTCACGAGTCCATCTACATCCTAGTGTTGTTTGATTTGCATCTATAAAACAATTTTTCTATTTTTCGAATATATAAAAAAAAAGCAGAAGAAAACTCGTTTAAACATTATTAAAATGTTTTCACCAATTTGAGACAGTTTCACAAAAATTGAACATACGTGATTTAATCTATTGTACAATTAAAGACATCATTTAAAAGAAAAAAATTTCCTCTCGTCCATGCCTTTCACTCCACTTCAAAAACAAGCCCGATCAATTCCCTAAAAGCCCTAGTTTCGTCCGAAGCTCTGGCCTTTCGAGTAGCACAAGCTGACGAGAAGGGGTCCAATTGCCTTCTAACAAGTTCCCGAACAATGTTCTTTTCATGTACTTTGTGTTTCCCCGTCGATTAATCTATATACTAAAGTATCTAAATTCTTTATCTTCAACTTTTCGTGGCTCAGATCGTTTGAAGAGATTATTGATCCGATGATCCTAATTCTAACTTTCCCCCCCTAATTTTTTGAACAAGACTTTTATTTCTTCCAAAATTCTAAGGCTCTTATCTCTCTTATAACTCTCTCTATCTATCTCATACTATTTGATGCTCATGCAACTCACATGTATTTCTCAATCAACTCTCTTTCGTTCTCACGTGCTGTGACGATCAGTATTAATCACTAACACATTAATTAGGTCGTTAATTATAATTTTATATAAATAAAGATTATTTTTAGAAATTTTAAATAAATGAATGAACCTAAAATACATATTATTTGCGTGAAAACGAGTCGAATGACTATAATATAGGTCATATTTTGTATTGAAATAAAAATACCATAATATTCTAATTGTATAATAGGTTAATAATATATATGTAAATTTTTAATATATCTATATAATAAGGGAGTTAGCATTGTCTGTCATTAATTTTCGTGGCTCAAATTATTTTAAGATTATTGATCAAACGATCGAAACTCTTCCTTCAAATTTTTTTTTCACCCAAAAATTACATGAATCGTTTCATTTTACCCGATTATCGATTCAAAGTTATTATGATTAGGATTTCAATATTGCTGAATTTGATTGTCGAGTATAAAGTATATATTCTTACTTAAACTTAACTTTGCTTGGATTTTACAAGTATTCAAGTTAAAGTCAAATTGAAATTAATTATAAAAATAATAAAGAATTATGAAATTTAAAAAAAGTATGATGTCACTATGAATTGAAATAGATAAAAATTAGTTTGTAAATTTAAGATAGAAATGTTAATTGAGTCGAACTTAAATTCAATTCTCAACTTGACATGATTATGATTAAGACTCGAATTGAGCTAAATTTGACTGTCGAGTATAAAATATAAATTTTTTCTTAAAAATAAATTCAATTGAATTTTATGAATATTTAAATTGAACTCAAATAAAAACTGATCTTAATTTCTGAACAAAATTTTTTGAATGATTTTCTCACAAAAGTTATATGAATTCACATTAGAAAAATAGTGCAAAGATATTGTTATGAACTTTAGGTAAAAACCTGCAAAAAAATAAATAGTTATATTTTTTTTAAAATTTGAGATAAAGTTTATTAAAATGTTAAAATTGTGAATATTTGATCAATAATAATTATATTTTCTCATATGTTTGAATTAATATGTTGCAGTAGTTATAACGTGACTTTCGTTATATAAAGATTTGATTATATATGTTCTGCATATTGGTTTGAATAATACCAATTTGATTGTTGTATTGTTGAAATTGTATTATACATTGTTTTTATTTATGAACAAATATTTGTAATTTTTTACGAGTAATATAGTGCTTTTAGGCTCAGGAAATTACTAGTATTGAATATTTTCTTTAAGTTGACTTTCTCCTTAGATCTGACCCTATACAAACTAGAAGTTTGAGATCTATGTTATTGGCTTTGTTTTGTTGTCCTTCATAGTGAAGAGAAGGATAACATCTTTGATGCATGTTCAAATTTTGAAGTTATTTTTTTATTGGTTGAGATCTATCCATTGGCATTCAACACTTGTCATTTATCTTTGGGTTTATTTATTTTTGTAAATTTTGTGGGTTAATTTCTAGCATGAGGTAATGCAATGTTGACAGTTCTGTGAATAAATCTTATTAATTCACATATCATATAATATTGGCTGAGAAAGAAAACCTTAGTAACACATCCCACACCTACCCTCACCCTCGTGCTCTTTTTCAGAGAATTTTTACCAAAAATTCAATTTAAATTATATCCCATATTTTAATTATTTTTTGGATTACTATCTAAATATATTTTACTATTTTTTATCTTTTAAAGTTATTTTCAAAATTATATAAGCAAACAAGTTCTGTGATAAAAAAAAATCAAAATACACTTTTTAAAACTCTTTTCAAAAAATAAGTTTTTGAATACTGTTTTTTTAAAAAATATCCAAATAGACCTTTACTATCTTGAAGATACCGTATAACATACTTTTCCTATCTTTCTATTTCCATTATTTCTTCTAGTCTAATTTCTTATACCAACGGTTACCCTATAACATATGTTTTTCAATATACTTATAATATATATACTTACAAAATGATCCTTGATATTAATACACAATGATCCTCATTTTTTATAATAAGAAAAGGGCATTGTAGTATAAATTTATATTGCAAAAATGACCCATAATGTATCCAAAACTTATCGAGATCTAATTGAAAGCGTGCCCGTAATGTGGTCATAGGCACCTAGCTATGTATAGAACTATAAAAAATGATAGGGTGAGGACAGTCATACATATTTGAAGAATGTTGTATATTTTAAAAAATATAAGGGTAGACCGCATGTATATTTTAAACGCAAATGAGTATATTTTAATATAGACTGCCTTGCTTATCGTTATTGAGTATATTTTAAACGCTCACCGCATGTATCGTGATTTCTAGATCTATTCTTAGAGCAATGTAATTGTTGTGATAAATTAAGTCAACAAAAATGTTATGAATGTATAAATCGCAAATGAGTGTCAATCAAAAGTGCTCGGCCAAGAAAGGATGAAAAGAATTCTAGCGTACGAACAAATGGAAATGTTGAGCGATGGTGAACCATTACTATGTCAGCGGGAAGGGTCTCAAGCGTGAAATGTATTAGGTATGAGAGAGAGAGAGAGAGAGAGAGAGAGAGAGTTAATCACCACCACCACCACCACCACCACCATCACCACCTCTACATGCCATGAATGGTATTTATCAATGCCCAAGAGAGTTAATCACTATGGTATAACATTATAATGGCAACAACAATCAAAATGGGGTTGCACAACCATCGGCAGTGGAACAGATGGATGGCAACAAGAATTGAAGGATGGTGATTCTCAGAGAATTTTTGAAGCAACGCCTCACCCACTTTCCAGGGAAGCTCTAATCTGATGGATGCGGACAAGTGAAGTGGTAGGGTTAAGATGATGTGCAAAAGTATGGGAGTCGCGGAAGGTTTGCGAGTTGGCCTAGCCACTTATCTGTTGGAAGGAGAGGCAGATTACCGGTGGGACTCGGTGAAGAGAATGATGAAAGTGGAGGAGGTGAGGAAGAAAAGTGACTGACCGGAGAGAAGGGAGGAATACTGGGAAGAGGAGAGAGGTTGAAGGATGAAATGAGGGTTTCTAATTTGGGGAATGTTAACCAAAAATAGAAATGAGAGTGAATAGCAATACCATAAACGATGCCTGTTTAGCTTCGTTTTAAAATGTATTTTCTAGGGTTTAGCATAAACGTCAGTAAAGGCCATTTTTTACTGTAGTGATTATTATAACACATGACACTTTTTTTTATGTCAATTTAACAAGAAAAATTACACTTTATCTGACAATTAGTTGCAAAAGATCCTCAAAATTAGGTTGCGATTTACTTGCTACCAAATTTTCATGTTAAACGTACAAGAAGATGATGCTAAACATACATCATTTGTATAAGAAGTAAAGATTAAAATTTTTTTTCGATACATTGATTTGGTCACTTAAAAAACGAAAAGGTTTCGATGTGTTTTGAAAATATTTTGACCCGTTTCAGAAATAGAATAACAAAAATAAAAATTTTAAGAATTATTTTTACAAACCATTGGTCTAAATATACCAAAATATCGTGAAAAATCTTGAAACATTTCAAAACAATTATGCAAATACAGTGAACATTACAAAAAATCTCGAAACATTATGAAACATCTTGAAATATTAAAATTTCGGTTTCATTATTGATTTGATTTGATCTCCTTAAAAACGAAAATGTTTTAGACGTTTCAGATCCTTGATAAAAAAAGATCCCTTAGAGGTTTCAAACTTTATTTTGTCCTCTTTATATTCTATCGTCTAAAAAGACACCCACCACACAAGACTCAAGCCATAGGTGGTTGGGAAAGGTTAGAAGTCTTCCCCCGTGACATGCACAGAAACTGTTTTTGTGACTTTTTTTTTTTTTGCCAAACACTATTAAAGGAAGAGAAGAATGAGGTTTTAAGTTTCAATAAAGGAAGAGAAGAATGAGGTTTTAAGTTTCAATAATAGAGACGGTGATCATTAAATCAACCGCTAAGCGTGTATATATCTAACTTCAAAACAATAAAGATAAGAATTTTTTAACTTTGAGGACATTTTTGTGTTTGCGTCAAATTCTTTCTCTATTACTTGGTGTGCACACCATGATATCATGTATTCATGCCCCTTTTCTCTTTATCCCCTTATTTCTTCAAATGAATATTCGAATCCAAATCACCTCCATATAAATTTCCTCGACCTTTTCTCAATGATGCAACTGCAATCTTTTTTCTTTGTTCCATTTCTTTTATATACTTCTGAACAACAAATTGGCATACAGAAGCTACGCTTAAAAAACTATGGAAAAGAAAGAAAGAAAGAAAGAAATCTTGTTTAAAACTTTGTAAACTACTCTGGAAAATTAAGTTCTTAGTAATAATAAGAAAACGAAAAGTTCCATCTTCATTTTATTTATTCTATGAAAGAGTTCATTCCTAACCACGAATCCGAGATGGATTGGTTGGATGAATAAACACTTGTCATTGCACTAGCAATTCTAGTTCTCGATCATGATTCCAGTTCTCAATCAAAGGGACAGATGAGGTACGACAATTTGAAAATTAAACACGAAAATTCTTCCATAAACTCTCAACTTATTTTCCTTTCCACATCTATCATCCATGTAACCTTATTCAAGGAAATAAAAAAAGATAAGCAACATGCAATCTTAAAGAAGCAAATCGATAGAAAAAATAGATACTTGGTTTATTTCTTATAAATAAATGAATGAAATGAAAGTTTGTTATTCCAGTTTTTAAGAATCACTGGTGAATTGAATTTTTGAAATAAGAAATTTCGTCAAAAAGAGAAAGAAAATTATTACTATTTTTCTACATTTTATCAGTAACAAAACTAAACAATCCTTTAAAATAATTTTTAAAATTTATTGTATCAAAAATGAACCAAATTTTTCTCAAAGAAACGTCCAAATCATTGGAACTTCAATATTCTGGGAACTCTTTCATGCTTTCCAATGTGGATGATGAGATAGAGCTTCTCATATTAGGCATCAAAAACAAAGGATCGGTGTAGTTGTAAAATGGTTTCGTTGAACACGAGAAATCGGTTGGATTTTGTGTAAAAAAGGGAAAATTGTTGAAACAAGGGTTTGGAGGTTCGAAAATAGATGGAATGAAACATGAATTGACATGAACATCTCCTACACTGCTTCCATTTTCATCGGTGACAACCGAAGTACAGTCATTATCATCATTCATGACATTTTTGATATTTTTATGATATTCTTCCGAAGAATCATTGCCTGGCTCTAACTTTGGTTGAACTGTATCATCATGATCAGACCGAGAGAGTCCGGTCAGCTTTTGCACCAATTGCATAAAATCACGAGGATTTGTATGGATGACCTTCGGGGAATGAGTGTAAATAATAACCGGCTGGCGCTGGGGAGGCCTGGCTGAGATGGATGCCATGCCACTGACGAGCGAGGATGAGGAAGAAGAGGAGGAGGATGGTGGCGACTTCTTAATGAAATGGGAGTCCTTGTTGATCTTCAAAGGAGGAGGATATAAGCCATTGGTTTCTCTCTTTGCTTGATGGTGATGGTCATGGAATTGTGTAGGACTCATGGTTATAAGGAGCTCTTGAATGAACAATCCTAAAGACTATACGTATATTTATATGAAAAACTAAATATATATACATACATACATATATATATATATATAGAGAGAGAGAGAGAGATGTGTGTGTGTGCGTGTGGCTATGATTATGTGTAAGGATAAACGTCCCTTAGTTTGTAGATTAATTATGTGGTCTCCTTCTTGTGAGGTGATACTTGGAGAAAATAGAGAGAGATGGGCGGTGAAGGTTAGAGAGATCATGCATAAAGAAGAGAAAATAAAAATTACAACAAACTAATATACAATTATTCATTAATGATGTTAAGTGTTACTGGCAAGTATACCCCTTTGCATTGCATACAAAAAAAAAACAGAGAGATGGAAGCAGCTTTGGGTAAGTTGGCTGACACGTAAGAGTGATAAATGGCGTTTTAGTCTTTGACAATATGCGTGTGCATGGAGTGTGCTAAGATAAGATAGATAAGTGCCACGGGATGACACAAGTGATTGGGTGCTTGAAGCTCAAAGGGTCTCGGAGAGCAGTTGGAGAGAGAGAGGGTCCACGTGTCAAACAGTGGCGCAATAGTCGTTGGGGGTTAGAGGCGGCGCATTTGGAGGGGAACACTTGGTTGAGTTTCTGAGAAGCATTGAATGCTCGACAGTACATATGAAATGCAACAGAGATGCCTTGTCACTCGGGCTTACGAAACAGAGATGCCTTGTCACTCGGGCTTACGAGAAAGAAGATTGAAGAGTTATTTACTTGCATGCCTAGTTAGTTATTAATTTTGTGTTATTTATTTATTTATTTTAATATTAATAATTGATAATACCAAATCATTTTACTATATAATATTACCGTTTTAATGAATATTTTCACTCATTTTAGGTATGCCACGTTATACACTGTGTATAAATAAGGAAATGTTATCTTCACAGCTGTGTTATTAAATTATGGATCTCAAATGATATGAGAGACTGAAAGTCAATGAATAGTTAGTGAAAGTTTGTGAGATCTACGGATCTTATGAATCTCATTGATTTGAGAAAAAAAAATTGATAAAATTTTTGGTGGATGTAATAGTGAAATCAATAATAATATTTAAATTTAATTTATTATAATTATTGGAAAGGTAATAAGACTTAGCAAAGTTAATACAATGACAGTGATTGATTTGATTAGTATATTATATTCAATGACGACATCAGATATATCTATATAATAAAGTAAATTTGAATTTGAATCTATAGACAAAGAGAGGTCCAAATCGTTTTGAGATAAAATATAAACACATCCAACAGACAATATAATCCCAACATAAAAGACGGTTCAGATCATCTCAAAAATTTTGATCAACTGGTCAAACATTGAGTACTAAATTTTTCTCATACCAAAATTTTCCAAGACTCCTATCTCTCATCTAGCTTTCTCCCCTTATCTCATATTAACTGATACAAAGACTCTTATCTTCTATCTCCTATCTAATTTATCTTTTTATCTCATACTTTAACTCCCTCCTCTTTTCCATTTTTAAAAAGCAATCCAAAAACTCACTCTTTCCTTTCTCTCCTCTCTTCCGTTTTTTAAAAGCAACCCAAAAACTCTCTATTTCCTTTCTCCCTCCTCTCTTCCATTTTTCACCTGATACCCAATAACTCTTTCTCTCTCCTCTTTGCTTTCCACACTAACACAGTAAACACACACAAGATAAATACAACAAACACCTACACGATGAACACAACAAACACACACACTCACTTATGTTGGATATAGCACATACACACACATATTCCCACTTATTCGCTTTATCTATTTTTGACTGTGTTTTTATGTATACTAGATGATCGGATAAAGTCGCAAAAAAGAAATTGTGACCCCACACAGTCACGGCCACACAACCTCGGGTATTTCTTAATCCTTTTCCTCTCCTCTCTTCCTCCTCTCTGCTTCCCACACTAACACAGACACACAACACAGTGAACACACACACGTTGAACACAACAAACACCCACACGATGAACACAACAAGCACACACACTCATTCATGGATACAACACACACACGTACTCGCACTTATTCACTTCCTCCGCTTTTTGACTGTGTTTTTTATGCATACTAGATGATCGAATAAAGTTGCAAAAAAGAAATGGTGCCCCTTTCTTCATCTATTGCTTATTTTTGGAAGTAAATGTTTTGTTTTTAGCACAAGTAGTGTTTTGAATTTTATGTTTTCTTGCACAAACCAAGTAGCCCTTCGATCAACAATTAATTCCATGAGACGCCATGGCTGCCATCGTCTTCTCCACCTGTTATGGGTGCATTGTGCCTTTAGGTTATCATTTTTTTTATTTGTTACTGTATTTCTAAGATATGTCTTCCTTTTGTCCACACAACTCTTGATGGTTATGTTAAACTCTATTTTTGTATTTTTCATTAGCCTCTGGTGTTTTTGATTTTGGTATTGCAATGTGCGTCTACTTTTTGGAGCAGCGTTGTAAATTTCTCTTATAAAGCTACTTATGATAGATGCTATTTGGACCATTCTTTATACCCTACAGACTTCAAAAGCAATTTATGGTTTAATATTGAAAGTCTCTTATTCTTTTGCCTTGATGAATGGTTGCATTGAAATAATTTTATATGTTATCTTTGATAATGCTATGCTTACTTAAAAACTTATATATGTTGTAGCTAATAGGCATTTAATCACGCAACCAGACTTTTCCCATGTCCTCAAAAACAGTGAAGTTACTACATTTAAAAAAAGGTAAAGGATATCCAATCTCAATGCTTTTTCTTTACATGGACATAATAAATTATGAGTAGATTGCACATTTGTGCATGTAGTCATTGCATTCAGTTATGTATTTTCAATTCTGAAAGTATTAAGGAAAAAAATGATCACATATCTAGCCAAGATGAAATTACATCTATTTTGCTCTTTTTAAAATTCTATTCACCCTACTAAAATTTCTCTGAATTATTTTGCCTTTATAATTATATGCAAGTTGTTTACAGTTAAATAATATTTTCAATTAAGCAATGATTTGTTTGATTGGTGTGTTTTTAAGTTAATTTGTTAGACAATTGTTTTAGACTTAAGTGGTTGTTCATAATTTCGTGCATTGTTTTGTTTGTCTAATGAATGATACTAATATGTCTTGGTTCAGAATTGGTGCCTATTTGGTTGGCCAAAATATTGGACAAAAGTAAGTTACATTTTTGTGTCTCATATTATGTTTTATTTTAGTTTTGTTAATTGTAAAGAAAGCTTGATTCAATTTTTTCTCCATTTTTCTGCTGATAGAAATCGATTTGCTTATATGTGAAGCTTTAATTTAATGACAAATTTTTCAAATGCTTTGAAATTTGTGAGCATTGTTTTGTTTACAATGTGTGGAAGAAAGCAAGATAGCCACCCCTACATTACTTCACATGTCTCATATTATGTTTTATTTTAGTTTTGTTAATTGTAAAGAAAGCTTGATTCAATTTTTCCTCCATTTTTCTGCTGATAGAAATCGATTTGCTTATATATGTGAAGCTTTAATTTAATGACAAATTTTTCAAACGCTTTGAAATTTTTGAGCATTGTTTTGTTTACAATGTGTGGAAGAAAGCAAGATAGCTACCCCTAAATTACTTCACATGTCTCTTAGTTGGTTTAAGTGTTGTAGTTGCATTAATTAGGTTTTGTGTATGCTATTTCAAATCAATTTTTCAGTCCAAAAAATTGGTGAAATAAGGGGATTTAAAATTTTGATTCCTTACTTTTAGTATACATTTTTACTGTGATTTGGACCCTTTTCCAGTATTTGGGGTAGGTGATATGTTTGAGTTTGTTTGATGATCATAGCAGTGGCTTTTAAACACATGCAAAATGACTTTCATGATAACTCTTACAAGGGTTAATACATTCAATTATGTAGGTTAGTAAGGCTGATGTATTCGATTAATTTTAGATGAATTGTTAAGTCAATTTTCTATAGTTCTATATGATTTTAATTGTCGTAGTAAATTGGATCGATTGATTTACTAACTATTTGATTTTTATTACAAAAAAAGCATAGGGTTGTGTGGGAAAATAGTTGTGGTTGCTGAGGGGAAGGCATGCTAGGATCATTGGACCTAAGCTTATTCTTTTTTGTCGTGCTATGACTTTGAGGTGAATTGTGCAGTCATGAGAGCTCCTCTTGGGCTCGAAGTTTTCAAATTCACGTAATTTTCAAATTAAGTATTTTTTTATATTTTTGGTAATTTTGTATGTTCATAGTAAGTATAACTGTGTTTCCTTAAATGAAATATGAAATTCAATTTCCATAGTAAGCATAGTTTTTTTATGGATTTTCATTTTTCTTAATTAGGGATTTTTTTATTACACAGTGCCTTTACGCATGAGCATTTTTTGAATAATGGGTCTATATTAATTAGTATTTTTTGTGTTATACATTTCTTTTTAAGTGCAATTTTTTTTTTAAATATAGTGCCTTCAGACACGGGCAATGACTAGTATATATATATATATATAATGACATACATGGGCAGAACTACACATAGGGCATGCCCACCCTCAATTTTTTTTAAAAAAATATGATATGTATATTTATATTTATACATTCTAAAAATTATACACATATTATTTACTTGTGCTCATTCTATAATTTTCTTCTTTCAATTATTTATTTTCTTTTATTATAATAAGGCTTTCTTCAAATGACCTTCATTTTATTATGAATTTTTACAAGTGAAAGTTCTTTCTATTGATCTTCATTTGACTTTGTTTTTTGTACAAAAAATTGTCTTTTGTTTTTATTTGAGTATTGATTATAGTCTTTATGATGTGTCAATCGATTTTTATTTATTTTTTAATATGTTTACCTCTTAAATTTTAGTTTAATAGTTTTACTATATTAATACTTTAGTGATAATTTTTAGAACATCGTTTATTAAAAATATTTAATGGAGTGCTAGCGAATAACTGATATTTTTTAATTATAAAAATGACAATTAACTTCAATTTTTTACAATGGAGATAATTAGTCAATTTTTTATACATAGACAACATAAATTATTTTTTAGCCTTTAATTATAAATAGACTTTATGTATCAAATATGATATAATAAATATTAATATTTATATAGTGTGATTGATTAGGAGGAAACAAATTAGGGTTTATGATTAAAGTGCCCACCCTAAATAAAATTTATGGCTCATGACATATATTAATGAACCTATAATTTGTTAGAAATAATCCTTGTTATTAGATTTTTAATGGGTATTAGATATATTTTAGTATTATTAGATATATATAGTCGTCCAAGAGAGAGTTATATGAAAGATAGGAGAGTGTGTGTTTAAAACGTGTGAGAGATAAGAGAGAAATAGTATGAGATAGAGAAAGAGAGAGTTGTATCAGTTAGTATGAGAGAGAAAGAGAAAATTAGATGAGATTTAATAGTCTTAGAAAAATTTTGCATGAGGACGATTGGATCAATAATCATCAAGCGATTTGAGCTGCCAAATGATTAAGACAAATTTTTTTAACTACTTTAGTATATAGATATATACATACAAATATGACCAAATTTAAAATAAAATAAAATTTAAAATTATATATATATATATATATATATATATATATAAAATAAAATACATAAGAAGTTGAATTTTATCCCCTATATATTTATCCCTACAAAACCATCACATCACTTATTTCTATCACATATTCAATCATTTAATATTTAATTAATTTATAGTTTAATTTAATTTTTATTTCAGATATTATCCATTATGATAGTATATATATGTTGAGAAAATTTTATCGAATTACGTATTTTAAAAAAATTTTGTCAATATTTTTAGGAAAATAATAGGTAAAAATAAATTTTAAATGATGTAATCAAAGAAATGAAGAAATCAATTTTTTTTTCTTTAATATAGTGAGATCAATTATTTGGAGCTCGAATTTTATGTTCTATCGTGCCTTCAGGCATGGATTATGAATAGTATATATATATATATACTAGTTATTGCCCGTGCCTGAAGGGACAGAGTAATAAAAAAAATTGTCAATCATAAACGTATTTGTATTCACATCCAAATCAGATCACAAATATAAATAAGAGAAAAAAGAATTTAAACACTGGTTGCAGTGAGGATTAATGGTGGTAGTGGTGATAAGCAATAGTGGTGATAAGCGGTAATGGTGGTGCTGGGAGACATTGATGGTTGTGGTGAACAACGATGAACGTAGTGGTGGTGGTAGTAATGGGTGGCAATAGTGATTGTAGTGGTGAGGTTAGGATGACAAGAGTGGTAATGGAAGTCACGAGTGGCAACAGTGGTGGTAGTAGTGAATGTGGGTAATGGTGGGCGATAATGATGGTGATTGGCAGTGATGGTGATGGGGCAACGACGGTGATGGTGCCAGAGGTGGGTTGTAGTGGTAAGTGGTGACGATGATGGTGGTGGTCGACGACGTGTGCTTGTGGGCGATGGTAGTGATGGTGAATGGCGATGGTGGTGGTAGGTGTGATAGGGGTGGGTGGCGGTGGTGGTGGGCGATGACGGATGGTGATGGTAGGTGTGGTGGGCATGGGTGGTAGTGGTGGACGACAAATAGTGGTGGATTGTGGTAGTGGGTGGAGGTAGCGGTGGGTTGTGTTGGGCAACGATGGTGGTGGTAAGATGATGGTGGTAATGGTAACATATATAAGAATGAAATAATAATAGTGGGGTATGGTGGCGATGGGCGACGGTGGTGGTGATAGTGCTGGGTGGTAACGATGGGGGTGGTGCTGTGTGGTAACAATGGCAATGGTGATGCTAGTGGGGTGGTAGTAGCAGTGGTGGCAACAACGGTGATGGTCAGAAATGACGAGTGGTGGTGGATTCTAGTAATGGGTGGTGATGGGAAACGATGGTAATGGTGGATGGTAAAGGTGGGCAACAATGGTTATGGGATGATGGTAGTATTAGTAATAAATATAAGAATAAGATTATGATAGTGGTGGGCAGTGGTTGTGGGCGCAGTGGTAGCAATCGTTGATGGGTGACGACGGTGGTGGGTGGTGGTGATTGTTATGGCAAAGGTGGTGGTCGTCTAGCAACTGTGATGGTGGTAGTGGTAGTGATGCAAGTGGGGATGGGCTGGCAGTAGCGGTGGCCACCGGGGGGGGGGGGGGGGGGGGGG
>CAUOFW020004946.1:1046090-1145829 GCA_963454935.2 Ilex paraguariensis
AGCAAGAAGAAGTCCAAGGCAAAGCTCCTCCAGAAGCTCCTTGAACAGCTTGACTCAGATAGTGAATCATCTTCTCAAAGTTCCTCCTCAGAACTCCCAGCAGGATATGCTCAGGATCCTTTTGAAGGAATTGAAGACTTTGATGTCGATGACCTCACACCTGACCTTGCACTCCCGTGAATTATTGTTTACATAAAGTGGCTTCAATCACTACTTTCTTCAGTAAAGAAAGAAAAGCTGACCACTCTGTGTAANCACTACTTCTTTTTTTTTATAAATCCTAGAAGCACTTTCAAAAATTCATCTCAAACACACCCTTGAGAGACTTATTTTCCTTATTAAATTTAGAGAGTTAATATTAATTGTCGGATTAATTTCAAAATAAAATTTAAAACGATCTTAACTGTAGAAAACAAAAGTCATTTTTTACGTTGTACTTATATATATATATATATATATATATATATATTTGGAAGAAAAATTGTATTTCCATTTATTACCAAACCTGAGAAAAAACATTTAAGGCAGCTAAAAGACGCTTCTGTCTCACAGTCCCTTAATGTTATTAACAGGAAAATTAAGCAAGTGGAATTTCTTAAACAAGAGATTAACCACCTCAGAACTAAAGAACACCTAACCAATCCAATCTTACAACAGAAGATCGATAGGTTTAGGGAAAACTTAGAATCAGAAGTTTGTTCCTCCCTTCCTACAGCATTCTGGCATAGGAAGAAACACATGGTCAGACTTCCNCTACAGTATTCTGGCATAGGAAGAAACACATGATCAGACTTCCGTATATTAAAGGATTTACTGAGGACAATATCTCTACTAAATCCAGACCAATCCAAATGAACCATGAGACCACTGAGATCTGTAAAAAAGAAATCTCAGAGTTANCCCCTTTCCCTAAAAGCAGGATTCTCACAGACAAATGCAAGACCCACAAATCTGTTTTTCCCACCGAAAGTAAGATACCTCTGACAAGTAGGGCCCTCTAGTCCCTTCAGGTTGACTACTTTCCACCGAAAGCAGAGATTCTTNAGAATAGCAAGTCACCTTGGTCTTGTCCTGCTTTCTATGTCATCAAAAATGCAGAGTTAGAAAGAGGAGTCAAAGTCCCGTGGATACTCAAATGGCATTGGGAAATTGTTGGATTCAACTTGACCCGACAATTCTATACCAAATGGTGGCCNACTTTCCAGCCAAAAGTAGCCGAAAGTAATGAAAGAGACTTTTTAAATAATTTGTAGACTCAGTTGAAGTCCGGAAGCCCCTTTCCCTATATAAGGCAGCCTCCTCTTCTCTGTCAAAGAAGCTTTGAAAACTTCAGACACACTATAGTCTGAATTNGGTTCCAGGCCCCTTACCACCAACAACTCCGATGAAGGAACTGCCCGCTCATTCAAGCCAGGCTAACCTTCCTACAAAGCAAGTCCAACCAGAAGAATCTTCAGCTAAAGGTTCTCAAAAGAAGTCTAGTAAAAAGAAGTCCAAGGCAAAGCTCCTCCAGAAGCTCCTTGAACAGCTTGACTCAGATAGTGAATCATCTTCTCAAAGTTCCTCCTCAGAACTCCCAGCAGGATATGCTCAGGATCCTTTTGAAGGAATTGAGGACTTTGATGCTGATGACCTCACACCTGACCTGGCACTCCCGTGAATTATTATTTACATAAAGTGGCTTCAATCACTACTTTCTTCAATAAAGAAAGAAAAGCTGACCACTCTGTGTAAACATAATATCACCGGTCTGCATAGGATCCCTTTTTCCAAAAAGCAGGATTCTCACAGACAGATCTGCTTTTCCACCGAAAGTAAGATGCCTCTGACAAGTAGGGCCCTCTAGTCCCTTCAGGTTGACTACTTTCCACCGAAAGCAGAGATTCTTCAGACAGCCAGGACCCCTAGTCCACTCTGCCTGTCCTTTTACCCAAGTAAAAGAATCTTATCTTACTTTCCAGCCCAAAAGTAGCCGAAAGTAATGAAAGAAACTTTTAAAGAATTTGAAGACTCAGTTGAAGTCCGGAAGCCCCTTTCCCTATATAAGGCAGCCTCCTCTTCTCTGTCAAAGAAGCTTTGAAAACTTCAGACACACTATAGTCTGAATTTCAGAGATCATTACAAACCCTTCTAGTTTTGTAATCATACCTATTACCTGTAAGCCTTCTTCATGATGCAAAAGAAAAGCTTCACACCTATTACCGCTTATTTCCACTAGACCATTAGTTCTAGTGTTGTAAGTGTTTATTTTCTTTAATTGAATATTTTGTATAATTTCATATCTGTTCCATATTCTTCTTTATTCCTTTAAATTCCGCATGTCTTTCTATTTGGTATCAAAGCCATTTGACGACTTGGTGTATTACCTCTGTAATTTCATTTGAGTCATCTAACTCATCTAGAAATCTTTATTTGTTCCATTTTTTAAATTCATCTGTAAGTAGAACACTCTAGTACCCAACCTTAATCCAGTCTATCAAGAGTACGTAAGCCGCACTTATCCCGACCGTAAGTCCCGTGTGAGGCAAAGAGTGGATCGCAGGCGAGAAGTTGAGAGAAGCCAGATTAGGGGGTATGTCTAGTGTTGTCCAACTTACATATTAATTTAAAATTTGAGTAACAATTTAGATTTTAAAAATGAGTAGATTATTCAGATCTAATTCTAGAGCTAGTACATCTAGATCTTCAGATTATTCTATGCCACATAGAGTAAATGAGGAAGAATTAGAAATAGAAGAAACTAGAACAGACTGGAAGAAATGGAATATTCCTCCAGTTAAAGAAAAAAATATTTATAGCNTTAAAAACAGACTGGAAGAAATGGGATATTCCTCCAGTTAAAGAAAAAAATATTTATAGCACAACTTGGGTTCAGAAAACCTTTAGTGAAGAACACCAAGTTAAAACTGTTGAACAAGTTCATCCTCTCAGGAAAGAAGATGAGCTTTGNTGGGATATTCCTCCAGTTAAAGAAAAAAATATTTATAGCACAACTTGGGTTCAGAAAACCTTTAGTGAAGAACACCAAGTTACTGCTGGTGGGTGACTAGCGGTTACCACGGCAGATTCTGTTTTCCAATTCTGCTGAGTTACTACTTTTACTTCTTTGTGGAAGTTTGCTAAGTAGTTTTCAAAAGCAATTTCGGATTCTAATTTATACATTAATTTAACCCATTCTTTTTTAATGGTTTCCTGGGTTTTACAAGGTAAAGATTCAAAAGCTTTCCTAAGAGGTCTGTTCTCAGGGGTTTTGAAATTCTTTTTTAACNGTTTTACAAGGTAAAGATTCAAAAGCTTTAATTTTTCTTCCAAAATGCTTGGTTGATATTCCATCTGTATCTGTACTAAAAGGGTGCAAAAGATATATGAATGGAAGACCAAGAATAACAGCATCAGTCATGTTTTTAACAAGAAGAAATGATGTTTCGAAACATACATCTTGTTGACAAACATGAACTTTAGGAAGTTTGATATATATATATATATATTATTTATACACCTGTGTCAATATTGCAAGTTTACAACTTGAATTCTTTACTAGTCTTCTCCACCCATGTGATAAATGGGCAGTCTCCCCTAGAGCTTCTTTCATCTAAGCTCTTATGCATCTTTCTTCCTTTATACGTGTTCCGAGAGTGTAAAATTCCCTTGAATCGTACTACCGCTTGTCTCACTTGAGGAACGTTGTGTATCATCAGATGTCCAATCTCATAGGGCTCGTTTGGTTCTCACCACCGTAAAAGAAAGGATTGTATTAGTTAATACAGGCTAATTCTTTATAAGCAATAAAACACAAGATTAAAAATGGGATAAAATTAATATTGCTTGTAATTCAGTATTTCGTAAGATACAAGACAAGGGTGGGATAAAAGAGCCTTAATTACATATTGATCAAAAAATCATTAATCCGGCCTAATTGTTAATGTTTTTATTCATTTGATTGGTAAAATAGTAAACTTATAACTTAATACACTTGAACTCTCCAGATGGCATTATAATCGGCTTAATAGGACGAATAGAGTGTATTATTTGAATAAACATTTGAAATAAGCCTCGTTTGATAGGCGTATTATAAGTTAATTAAATATTGTGTTATGCTATTATTTATTTAATTGGGTCTAATACTTTGTTTGGTAGATAAATTTGATTCCATATTAATTTCAAAAATATATTTTAATAATATATTTATCATATATTTTTAGTACCATAGATATGTACTATAAAGTATTTTAATACTATCAAAAAATGTGGTGTTATAATCCAACTCAAATGTATTATTGTACACATTTACTATTATAACCTCACAACTGATAAAACCAAATTGTTATCAACGTAACAAATACTTCAATGTACTGATTGAGGGTATTTTTGTTAATTCAAAATTAATACGATAAAATAAATTCATAACAAAACAATCAATTGGATTAAATAATTACTATATAATACTTATGTTGTTCATTTCCAAAAATATTAGATAAAATTACGTATTATTCTAATATCATGTCTTTTGTCAATCTGTATAGTATTATATTGGATTATTTTATTTAATTCATCCATTTTTAATACGACAACGAAATGAATCCAATATTTTTTCAACTAAATGTACTATAAAGTAGATTAAAGAGTTTTAATTTGTTATGATTCCTTAATACTGCAACCAAACAACCCCATAGTATCTAACTGGATTTGTAATATCGAACCATATCTATTTGCATGATCACGCATGGGCTCATGAGATTTGAAAAGCTATAACTCCTAATTTTTAGAATTTTTTTATATTAAAACTCTTTTTCTCTCTCATATCTATTTATTATTGCATGCACGGAGTAATACAAAAAAATTGTTATTAGAGTAAATACTATAAAAAAATACTCTTCTACAAGAGGAAAGAAGTGTATTTATATATATACATAGAGTAAAAATATACTATAACTTCACAAAATAACATTCAAATTTATTTAAACCAACCTCCAAAGAGTCAAATGGAACCTCTGGGGACAATAAGAAAAAATGACTACCAAAATAGGACACCACAAAAAATGACTACCAATACAGGACACTATATAATCACAATTTTCTTAAGATAGATTTGCTCCATCTCGGTACTTAAGGTTGATAAGCAACTATCTCCGAAGATAGAACAAATTTTGTTCTTCAAGATGCAACACTTCAATCTTCAAGACTCCAACAAATACAACTTTGTATTTTGCACTTAAACTTCTTGGAAAGAACAATGCAACTATTTGTAGAGAGAGAAGAAATGTTGAATACAAAATTCATAATTGATATAATAGAGGGAAGTAGAATGAGAGAGCAATTATGGTTAGAAGTAAGAAATGTTCCATCGTATGATTTGGGAGTTCAAGACATCACTTATTTATAAATTCACTAGTGATTTTTTATAAAGGGTGCAACCATTTGTAATAGCATCTTTTAGTCCAAAGGGTATCCATGGTGATTGGCACAACACTTGAAATAGTGTCTTTTAGTCCAAAAAATGTCAATGATGATTTTATAAAAAATTGTGACTATTTGTAACGATGTCATTTAACCACAAAGTGTTAATTGTAGCTTTATGAAATGATGTAACAATTTTGATTAGTATCTTTAACCAAAAGTCAACAATTTTGAAATAATAACCTTTCATATCATCTTTACTTCATACCTTTCCAATTTCTCTCAAAAGTCACAAAAATATTTTAACAATTTCTCATTCAATACCTCATAGTTTTAAACAAATAAATATCAAAATTATTTACTTAAAAACCATTATTTCTAACAATATCATCATGCAACGGCTAAAGTCTATATGATGTTTCATTACGTCTTACGAGATAATGTTTATTAGACCATCTAAAATAGTATATAAAAAAAACAAAAACAAAACTAAATTACAAAAACTAAAGACTCACACTCCCATCGTATTGATGGACGGGGATCCGACTACAATACACCAGTTACTAGAAATGAGATATTAAAATTACTACAAAATAAGATAGTAAATTGTAATTTATTATGACATGGGTTTTTCCCGGATTAGTCGTAACATTGATAAGTAACTTGACCCAAATAAATTGTAAATAAACAGTAACCCCATTCCAGTTACCATATGTTAAAAGTGCCTTCATTCTAGGCAAAACAGGCGAAGCATTTGCCCTAAACCGAAGCTTATTATAAATCCATAAACCATAAATTTTTTTTTTATTGAATCATGATCCCACCAACTAACATAATTAGCATGTGATGAATTTATTTTTTCATGTGTTTTTTGACATCTAGGATGCCCCTTTTTTATGAATCTCCACACAAAATGCATATTAACTAACTGTATTAGTGACAGAGTCAGAATTTTTTCTAGAAATAAGAGCAAGTGCAATGTGAAAAAACTAACCTTTAAAAATGTAAAGTGAAAATTTTTAAATCTTTCAAAGAACAATTTTATCTTAAGAGGGGCCAAGTATATAAACTGACACTAACAATGTAAACTATAAATTTATACTATGTAGATTTAAATTTGCAATGTATAATTATCTTTACTCCATGAAAGATTAATTTTTTACATTATACTCTCAATGTATGAAAAGTTTTGAAATACAGTCCTTCCGTTAGCTTCCATTGCTTATTATGTCCATATCAATTGGTTGATTTTTGACGGTATTAACAACATAAGTCAATTGAAGGGTTACATTACATTGCTAGTTTACAATTTAAATAATAAGGTTTTTGTTAAATTTTTGAAAATATAAAATTTATATATAATTAAATTAAATAATAAATTTGGTGTCCAAGAATTAATCTATATTTTATTTCTTGTTAAACCTAATTATTAAAAAAAATTAATATATATTTGATCTTATATTTAATTTGATAATTATATGTATATAAAAACAGAATATCGTTTCGCCTTTGCTTCTTCATATAAATATAGATATAGATATGAAAAAGAGAAAATAACCAAAAAGTCCAAATTTACGTACAAAATTTCTATCAAGTCCTATAAATCTTCATTCATACCAAAAAGTTTTATTTTCTTCAAAAATGGTTCCAAATAAATAAATAATCTGAAGTCCTATTTTACCCCCTCAAAACAATGAAAATAATAGTACTATTTACCTTAAATAAGTAATAATTTATTAAATCATTAGGAATATTACCTCAAAACAAGGGTTTGTCTATTCCACTCCACTATTAGTTTATATGAAGTTCATTACTGCACTCCTATCCTTAAATATTCTTTTATTCTTTAAAAAAAAAAAAATCAATCTCATCTTACTTGTCCTCTTTAGTTCAATTTTAGAATATTCATGACCGAACACATTGATGGACTTTGGTTCCAATTATGTGTTTGTTTCTATCTATTTCTCAGACTTCATCACTTGTACTTTGGCCTTGGTTTTTTTTTTTTTTTTTGGGGGGGGGGGGGGGGGGGAGGAATAGTGTTTGCCGCCCAAGTCCAAGTGAAAAGCCAACAACTCTGCACCAATTAGTGGGGGATGTTCGAATGTGATCTGGCATTCGAACGTTGANCGACTTTACATACCAAATTTCCATCAAGTCCTATAAATCTTCATTAATACCAAAAAAATCCTTTTTTTGCATAATTGATTCCAAATAAGTAAATAATCTACTTGAAGTTCCTGTTTGACCCCTCAAAATAATGAAACAAATTGTATTATTTACATTAAATAAGTAAAAATTTATTATATCATAAGGCATAAAATTATCCAATGAAGACTTGTGAAAAAATTAATCAGATTACAAACTTGATATCTATTTCAAGTGGTGAAAAATCAGCAAGTATATATTATACAATTATTAAGAATTTATTTTATAATTTATTTTTTAGTAAGGTATGATACATTTTAGAGTTAAAAACTAAATTGTTTTCTAGTTACAAAGGCTAAAATAGGGGGGGGGGGATTGAGAACTTGTTTGGATTCATTTTTGAAGAAGTAGGACTTAGTTGATGTTTGATAAAACTGAAAGTTGAATATTGAAAATTAAATGCTGAATTTTAAGTGTTGAATGTTGAATTCGTGGACTATTTTTTACCCACTGAAATTTAAGTATTGAATTAAACTAAACTGTTTGATAATTACATAGAGTTGACATCTAAAAATAAAATAATTTTTAGTTTTACCCTTCCACTCTTTACTTTGAAAATATTTATAAAATATACTTTAATCTAATAAAAAACTACGATATATCAAAGTAGTTTAATTCATAATATAAATCATAATCATAATTATCATATTGTAGTTCACAAGTATGCGTCTGTGCATATAACTTTTGTGTGTGCGCCATGAATCCACGTGTGTGTGGGTGTGTGTGCAGTGCATTTATGTGTGTGTGCAGAGAGTGTATGTGTGTGTGTGCAGCGTGTGTTTAGAGTTTGTGTGTTTTGCGTGTAATTATGTGTGTTGCAAAAGACATGCAAGGGAAGAAGACTTACCTGTGCTGCTAAAGAAGACAATGGGAAGAAGCAGCGATGAGGATAGATAGATTGGGAGTTTTGGAGAGAAGACTAATTAGAGTTTTAATAGGATTGCGAAATATTTCAGGGTAAAATTGTCATATTGTAAATATTATTAAAGATGTTTTTGCTGAGCATTTTCAGCTTTTAGAATTAAGTAAATGATCTCCTAATTAATATTGTAGGCTATTTTTAAGGAGTACTTAATATATTACGATGCTTAAATTTTACTTATCAAATGAGTTTAATTAATAAGTGCCGAATACATTCATTTTAAATGCTGAATTTGGGTTCACAAACACACTCATATTGGGACTATGAAAAACATATAAGACTTAATGGATATTAAGAGTATAAAATAGGACCAATTTGATATTTTCTCTTGTTTTCAGACGGTGGGAAGGGGGTTGAACTCATGTCTGACTATATGCTTTTGAGATATTTATGGTGCGTTTTGTAATAGATTATTTTCATTTTTTTTGTTTTTGTTTTCAGTTTTTACCAAAAATAAATAAAAAACATGTTTGGGGAGTGTTTTTGTTTTTTTTTGTCGGGTCTATTTCGTAAACAACCCCAAAATTTGAAAGTATGAAAATAGGTGTTTTCAAAAATAGGAAAAAAAACCAAAAACACGTGCCTAGGGAGAAAAAGGATTAAATGAGGTCTTGGCATCAAACTCCATTAGAAGCAATTTAAGAGGATATTGGCTTATAGTATATAAACCTATTTTTCCATCTTTTCTCTCTCTCTCTCTCTCTCTCTCTCTCTCTCTCTCTCTCTCTCTCGTGTCTAAAGATCAAACACAACACGTCGAACGTCTAAACCATCTTCAACTAGAGTAGGTTGATCTCTTCTTTGGCGCTGCTTTCTTCCATGGTGGTTCTCTTTGACTTGGAAAAGTTACATATGTATATATATATATATATATATATATATATATATATATTAATAGATTTTACCTATTTATGTATATATCTAACCTTTTATGTATAGATCTATATGTATCCATGTATCTCAATTTCATATGTAACTTCGCCAGTGGTGTATCCAACACTGCCTGTCCCAAGCTAGGATAAGGGAGAAGGTTGTGTTAGGTAGCCAACAGCCAGCGTAAAACTTTGTCGAATCCACTATGATGAGTCCAAACAACAATATATGTACTAAGGCTAGGTCGTTCTCCATAAGTGACGCGTTGCGCCTACCTCAGAGTGTTTCAAAAAATCAATTAGGAGCGTTATGTTTGCCTTGAGGAGTTTCAACAAAAAAGTTAGGGGCATCGTATCGGTGCCTGGGTGTGGTGTTAAATGGGCAAGGGTCTCCGCGCCATGGACTAACGTGGGGGGGTAAGGTAGCTAGTCCATGATGATAGACTTAGATCAGCAATATGGAATATAGGTATACTCACTTGAAAAACAATGGAATTACTAGACACTATGAGCAGGAGAAAATTTAGTATAGCATGCTTCAAGAAGCTATGTGGGTAGGTGAGAAGGCAAGGGAGATAGAAAATACTGAATTTAATATTTACTATACAGGAAAGTATAGACGAAGAAATGGAGTAGGAATAGTTGTAGATAAAGGCCTAAAATATAGTGTAATAGCAGTCACAAGGAAATGAGATAGAATTATATTTATTAAACTTGTAGTCGAAGAGAATATAATTAATGTGATTAGCATAACAGATTAAAAAATAATTTTGGGAGCAAATGAATGAATTAGTTCAATATATACCTCTAGGAAAAAAGATAATCATTGGTGGAGATTTCAATGGACATGTAGGAAAAGATAGGACACAATATGATCATGGTGGTTATGGGTATGGTGATCGAAATGAAGTCGAAGAGAGTATTTTAGAGTTTGCAATGGCATATGACCTTGTAGTGGCAAACACCTTGTTTAGAAAACGAGAAGAACATTTAATAACCTTTAATAGCGTACCAAACAAAAGCCAAGTATACTACTCCTTAATGAGAAGAGCAAACTGATTAGCATGTAAAGATTGTAAGGTTATCCCAAGAAAGAGCTTAACATCTCAACATTAACTAACAATCCAAGATTTATGTATTAAATGGGAACATACAGTAAAGAGAATCATTAGAAAAACAAGAATGAGATGGTGGAATCTAAAATATGAGAAACTAGTACTATTTAGGAGTAGAATGCTTAAGGAGGACTTATGGAACCTAGAGGGTGAGACTAACGTTATGTAGAGTAAGATGACGAAAGATATTGGGAAAATTTTGAGAGAGGTTCTTGGGGAGTCAAAGGGTAGAGAGCGTGTGAAAAAAGAAACTTGGTGGTAGAATGACAAGATACCAAATGTAGTTAAAGCGAAGAAAGAATCCTTTAAGAGATGAAAAAATTATAGAAATAGAGAGAAACTTCCAAATATATAAATTAGCTAACAAGGAGGTTAAAAAGATAGTTAGAGACACTAAGGTAAAAACCTACGATGATTTGTACAAAAAACTAGATAGTAAATAGGGAGAAAAAAACATCTAAAACTAGCTAAAATTAGAGAAAGAAAAACAACAGACTTTAACCAAGTTAAGTGCATTAAGGGTGAGGATTCAAAGGTTTTAGTTAAATATGAGGAAATAAATGATCGGTGGAAAGACTATTTTGAGAAACTATTATATGAACATCACTTAGGAAACATAGAAGAGATAGAAAATGGTAGGATTCATGAAATGTTCTTTCGTAGAATAAAGAATTCGGAGGTAAAGTTTGAATTAAAGAAAATGAAATTAGGCAAGTCTTTCGGACCGAATGAGATTCCAATTGAGGTTTGAAAGTGCTTAGGGAATGAGGGGGTGTCGTGGCTAACGAAATTATTCAACAGAATTATTGCTGCTAGGAAAATGCCCGATGAATGGAAAAAGAGTATTTTAGTACCTGACTATAAAAATAAAGAAGATATTCAAAATTGTAATAGTTATAGAGGGATAAAATTGATGAGTCATACAATAAAATTATGGGAAAGAGTCATTGAACGTTGCCTAAGAGTTGAGACTTCAATGCCAGAAAATCAATGCCAAGTAGATCAACTATGGAGGCTAAATATTTACTGGGACACTCATAGAAAAGTATAGCAAGAAGCAAAAAAATCTTTATATGATATTTATAGATCTAGAAAAAAGTGGATGATAAAGTACCTAGAAATATAATATGAAGGGTGCTTGAGAGAAAATAAGTGATGAATAGGTATATTGAAGTGATAAAGGACATGTATGATGGGGCTATGACTACAATTAGGTCTTCTGTGGGAGAAAGTAAAGAATTTTCAATCACGTTGGTATTACTCCAAGGATGGGTCCCAAGTCCATACCTATTTGCCCTAATTTTGGATGAACTCACTAGGCACATTCAAGATGATGTCCCAAGGTTAATGCTATTTGCAAATGATAATATATTAGTAGATGAAACTCGAAAGGGGATTAACAATAAGTTAAGAATTTGAAGAGATACACTTGAGTCGAAAGGGTTTAAAATAAGTAGGAGTAGGACTGAATATATGCAATGCAATTTTAGTAATAGAAAAAATAGACATAGTGAAAAAAGTTAATATTGAAAATCAAGAAATTTCAACAAGTAAACAATTTAGATATCTAGGATCGATCATTAAAAAGATTGAGAGATTGGAGATGATGTAACTCATAGAATCAATGCTGGTTGGCTTAAGTGGAGGACAGCCTCTGGAATATCATATGATAAAAGGATACCAATAAAACTGAAAGTTAAGTTTTACCGAATAGCTATAAAAACAATAATGTTGTATAAGATAGGATGTTGGGCAACTAGGAAACAATATAGTGACAAAATGAGTGTAGCGGAAATGAGAATGCTAAGATGAATGTGTGAAAAAAATAGAAATGATAGAATAAGAAATGACCATATTAGAAAAATGGTAGGAGTAGCTCCAATTAAGAATAAGTTAAGAGAAAATAGATTAAAATGGTTTTGTCATGTTCAACGGAGGCCAATAGAGACACTGGTTCGAAAAAAATGAGAGAATTTATCTTAATGGTACTAGAAGTAGATGTAGACCTAAATTAACATTAAACAAAATAATAAGAAAATATTTAACTTAAATAAGCGTAGAGCGCATGATCGAAATAAATGGCAAAAACAAACTCATATAACCGACCCCAAATGATTGCGACATAAGGCCTGGTTTGGTTTGATTTATCTCAATTTCATATGTAGGGATTTTTTTTTTTTCAATTTTCAAATCTAGAGTTTTTTTTTTCAATTTCGTAACTAGGGTTTAGTATTCAAGGATCTTTCTTCATCTCTTTTTGTTCTTCATCTCTGTTTCAAATCTTCGTGTTGTGGGTTGTGTGTTGTATGTGCATCTGTGTGATGGGTCAATATGTTGTGTGTGCGTCAATGCAGCTGTGTGTTTTTGTGTGTGTATGTGTTCATCTGTGCGTGTTTGAGTGTGTATGTGTTCATCTGTGTGTGTGTGTGTGTGTGTGTGTGTGTGCATCTTTGTTTTTGGGTGTATATTATGAATTGTGATTTATGAATTATGAAGAATGAATTAAGATTTGAGAATAATGAAGTGTGATTTATGATGTATGGATTGTGAATTATGAATTATGTATTAGGAAGTTTGAATTTAATTTGGAATTGAAAGTGGATTTTTGAAAAGGTGATCATTCAGGGAAGGATAATATAAGTAGGGGTCCTATGTGTATGGATTTGTCAAAATTTCCACATGTTAAGCCTGTTATTTCAAAATCCCAGAAGGTGCTTATAGTATTAAATCATGAAAACTTGGTGCCTATTAGACCAAAAACCATGGACACCTTGCAAGAAAGAAGACAGTTACTACAATTGAAAACTATGCAAACCTGGTCATATGTATATGCTTGCCCTTTAGATTTCCTAGAAGAGTCCAATAGAAGGCCGATTGATGTTAAATATTGATGAGGCTTTGAAGGGTAATCCTGGGATGTCTAGTGGAGGAATTGTGCTCAGGGATCATTTAGCTTTGGAAATTCAAAAGTTGTTTAGTCTTTGGAATCCTAAGGAAATTCAAATGTAATTTTCATGCATTAGAATTTTATTCATTCAATATATGTAATTAGATTACATCTAGGAGTAAGGTATATCAGTTCCCCCCTAAGTATAGGGTGCATCAATCCCTCCCCCTTAAGAAGGTGTAATTTATTTTTTATTCAATAAATTTCTCCTTTACCATCGAGGTTCAATTAAAAAAAAAGATTTAAGAATTATGAAATATGATGTATTGTGCAATATTTTATGGGTTGATGGATGTATTGATATAAAAATGTGGATGTGTTTTAGTGGGAATTAGTATAAAGCTAAAGCACATGACATAAAATAAATTGGTTACCAAACGTATTTTCTATTTTAGTTGTTAGATATATTAAAACAACAACTACATCCAAGCACATTTTTTGTTTCAACTTTTAACCACAGAAAAAACAAAAAAAATTAATTATTTTTTTAAAAATGAAACGTTACCAAACGCAACCTTAGTTGTTGTAATTGCTTTATTGCTTTCTTTTTTTGCTTCCTTCCTTCACATTTGGTGATTCTACTTAATTATTTTTTTATTTTTAGTCAACAGTTAGGGAAATTACTTACAAATCTAGTGAGAAAATAAAACAATTTATATTTTACACAAAGTTAAAACCATAAAACTCACTACAAAAAATAACAACTTTAATATCAAGAAAAGTCGTCAATAAAACTCTTAAATTTGTCACAAAATTATTTAGTGGCAAAAAACAATTGTCACTAGGTTGTCACTATACATATGTCACTAAAAGTTAATAGTGACAAGCTACACAAGTTGTGTCAAATAATTTAAACCTTTAGTGACGATTCTATATCATCACTGAATCACTCTCAATAGCCACTAATATTTTAAACTTTCATCACTAAAACGTATGTTTCCGTCACTTAAAAATTACTTTTAGCCCAAAAAAATATTTTAGTGTCAAAATATATTGACATTAATTAGTATCCGTCAATCATTAGTGATGGAACTTTTTGTTGTCACTAATATATTTAGTAACAATTTCAAACTTTCATCCCTAATTAGGATAAGTTTTATTGCCACTAAATTATCGGTGGTAGTGACAATGTTTTGATTGTCACTAACAATTTTTGTTTACTTTTAATGGTCAGCTTTATAATCGTCACTAAAAACTTATTCAGTGACCATATTTTTTGTTGTCACTATAAAATTTTATAGTATTTTTGTGACAAATTTTATAGCAGTCACTAAAAAACTCTATAGTAACGACTTTAGTCGTTGTCACTTACATAATAACGACTTTAGTGGTTGTCAACTTTCATAAACCCTGTATAAAATTGATCTGTAATTAAAATATACAAATCTTTCAATATCATTCGAAACAAATCGAAATTCAATCATAGTTTATTTATAAAATTAAAAACTTGTGGAATTAACATAAAATTTTAAAAAATCCGATGAATACTTCAAAAAAAAAAGCAATAAAAAAAGTTTTTCTCAAGCAACAAAATAAAAAATTAACAATAAACTGTTGGTCTTTGTTCCTTCCATAACCATGAAAAGATCTAAAGCAAACTTCATGACGGACAAAAAAATTTACTTAGTGCATTCAGATTAATTCTGGTTCTTTGAACACGGTCTTCTATTCTCATAAAGATGTCACAGAGATAACCACCCTAGCAAAAATTAAACACCATAATAACTGTCACAACTCTTTAATTTTAAATCACATAAAATAGTAAAAGCTTGGGAAAAAATGTCATCATAAAAATATAGACTTGGTAATGTCTAGATCTTATTTTCAAACTTCTTTTCACTTTATGCAACACAAGAAACAAAACTTCAACACTTATTATCAAAGGTTTAAACTGAGTGATAACCAACCAAATGTTCCTTCTAATTTCTGATAACAATGTACTGCACTTTGCACTCTAAGAAAATGTATTGTCGCACTTTTAGCATTGTTAAAGGAGGTTTAACACGAAAGACTATAGATGACCATCATTAAAGAATACACAATTTCTAATATATATCATGAGGCTCATTACATCATCTACTTCCCATTGTCCAAAATTACAATAGTACTAATATGATTAAAAGAAAAAAGAATAAATCACTAAAAAGTATGAATCCTATGAAGAAAGACCACCATGCTTGACAAACATAAATGTTTTGCTCAAAATGATTGCATCAACTAAATAAAAACTAATCTTCCAAATATGGTAATGAGCTGAATATCTAATCAATAATAATTAACTCAAACTTAAAGTCAAAAAATTCAATTGTCATATTATTGCCTTATCATCAAATCTTAACAACCATGACAAACTTATTTAATGGATGTATGTTGTCATTGAGTGTCAAGTCAATCACAATATTAATCTCTAATTAATAAATCAAAGCACCATAATATTAGCAAGTATACTACACAATTTCTTCCATAAAGCCCTCGAGTCATTTCATAATTACAAGTAGAATCAAGAATTAAGAACTTGTTAATAAGTTGTAATACTCCAAATGGAATTATTGTTCACCCTCAAATTTATCCTACAAAAGTAAAAATGAGAACACTTACCTCAATTGCAATCGCCCTGGTTGAGCCCCATATTGCTTCCATCTATCATGCAATAAATAAAGTTTATGACACCTTCAAAAAAAAGGAAAAAAATCAAAACTAAGCTTTCATTAATCAAGTATTCCACCTACCATGAAAGAGGGTTAGGCGCAAGGGCATACATGTGTCTCTCATCCTGCATCTGCTTCATCAATACTTGCAAAATCTCATTTGTCGCATTTTGAGTTGCTCCTTGCATCTGCTCCATCAGTTTTTACAAATCTCGTTTGTGGCCTTTTGGGTAGCCTTAATCACTTCCATGTCCTTTTGTTGAGCATTCAGTTTTTCTTCCAACTCATTGGCCCTTTTGTTTGCTGCCTCCAACTCCGATTTATTGTGGTGCTTAGATAAGGATCGGCTAGGCTTCGAACCATGCCCACGACCACGTATGTAACCCGACTTATGTCCAAGAACCTCTAAGAAAATTTCCTCCTCACAAACGGGTGCTTCATTCTCTCCTACGGGCTGCGCCTAAAGCTCCACCATTTGCTCCTAAAGTGGCAAGGCATATAAATTTTAAGTTACATTAGTTCAATTAATATGATGATAAATGAAAATTTTAACCAAATTGATAACTTACGTAATTATGATGTACACGGTCATTCACCCGAGTGTTTCTTATTACTATAATGAGTTATCCTATATAACTCAATTAGCCCAAGCACTTCACTTGTTTGAGTAGTCTATATCAATTCAAATATATGAATTAGTTTTTAAAGCATATCACACCCACCCGAGCAAGAGACTTTGTCCCAGTTACATGAGGTGTGTTTTGCATTGCCCGATTCCTTGCATTTTGAGCACTCCTTTTCTACATTAAAATAGAAATATTTTAAACGAATAAAGGGAAAATTGATTTTGTTTAGTATCTATAGTAAGTTCAAAAACCTTAAATTCATCAAAGGAAAAGTAAGAACAAAGATAATTCCAATATTCCTGTGGCACGCCTAGTGGTGGATGTTGTATTGTTACTCCTATTGTTGGGTGTGGCAAGAAGTGGTTCTTGTGTAGCTTATGGCAATGATTCCGATATTGTGTGTTCCTTTGGGCAAATGTTATATCTTTAACCTATTCATTATAGAGATTGAACGATTCCTACAAAAAATAGCGAATTGTTTACATTATTAACAACGAAGGCACTGTGAGAAATAAAGGTAACAACAATTGAATTACAAAATAAAAAATAAGTAACTTGGTTTATTGGATGCAAAAAAACCAGAAACTTCCTTTTATTAAGTTTTGTTTCCTATTCCCCCTCTTATTTCCTTGTTTATTTTCTCATACTTGCAACATCTCCAACCTCTATTCAACTCAATATACTCCTTTAGACTAAATAATCGTCATATCTTATGCTCAATGACCTTTTTGGTTAACATGCATTTCTCAGGTAGAATTTGTTGCATTTACCCTTTGTCTCATTACATTAATATACATAGTCTAGTTGAAATGTTTGAGTACTTGGAAAAGCACATACCTTGGCCATTTGGAGTAAACTCTCCCGATCGGCTTTGTCAATCTTTGCCCATTTTGTCACTTGAAGTGGTGCTTGCTTCTGAACAATACATCCCAACTCTGTTATAAGTGGTTGGAATTCCATTCCTACTATTCACCCAAGCTCTTTAGGCATCTCAACATTAAGCTTCTCGTCAGCTGGCTTTTTGTTGGCAAGCGCAATATTTTGGGTTGGTCCTCATTTCCTCCTTGTTGAGGATGACTCTAAAGATAAAGTGTGAACAATGTTAGTACATGATTTTGTTAACCTAATTTTTTGATAAAACTCAACACGTAGCAATATTTGTGTCTATAATACAATAACACATTAAAAATCAATAATGCAACCTAATAACACCAAAAAGAGATAAGCTATATAACAAAGCACACAATGGTGTCGTTTGTACCAAACCAAAAGATTAGAGATTTCATCCCTTTACAACAAAAAGGAAAACAAACACTCCTGCACAATATATACATAAACTAAATTCCTTATTTTTCCCTCATCTCTACCAAGCTAGTGCAATAGTGAACCTCACTCTAGACTTTGGCATCCTGAAACTAATAATTTTCTTGAGTGTACTGAACATCATAATCAAAGGAAATATAACAAAAGCATGGATCAAATATAATTCCACCAAAAAAGATACTCATAACCCACAAATCACAACCAAAGTGAACTTAAATCACTTTGAAACTCAAATCAATCTCATATATCAAAATAATAAATATCCACATAAGCAATGAGTCAAACAACAACATTTAAGCAATGTCAAACTGTCTCATGACAACTGTATAGTGTCTAAACCAACAACATGTAAGCCATGTCAAGCTATCAACTACCGGACATAGTGGATAATACTCAAATTTCAAACTTTTCAGAAAAACACACTTGATCCATAGTTTAAGCAGCACAACCCAAATCAATTCATCAAAAAATTCATTTCACATAGTGAAAAATAATTCATAGATCATATACTTTTATTTTCAATTATTATGAAGTAGTAAAATTCACTTTTATCGTTTACAGAAACCTCTCCTTGCTTTACGGTCAATCCCTATGTGCAACCGAGGTTTTAGCCTCCGATGCTAATAATTAGCATATGAGCAAATGCAAGTGAGCATCTATCCCANTGGTGCTTGCTTCTGAACAATACATCCCAACTCTGTTATAAGTGGTTGGAATTCCATTCCTACTATTCACCCAAGCTCTTTAGGCATCTCAACATTAAGCTTCTCGTCAGCTGGCTTTTTGTTGGCAAGCGCAATATTTTGGGTTGGTCCTCATTTCCTCCTTGTTGAGGATGACTCTAAAGATAAAGTGTGAACAATGTTAGTACATGATTTTGTTAACCTAATTTTTTGATAAAACTCAACACGTAGCAATATTTGTGTCTATAATACAATAACACATTAAAAATCAATAATGCAACCTAATAACACCAAAAAGAGATAAGCTATATAACAAAGCACACAATGGTGTCGTTTGTACCAAACCAAAAGATTAGAGATTTCATCCCTTTACAACAAAAAGGAAAACAAACACTCCTGCACAATATATACATAAACTAAATTCCTTATTTTTCCCTCATCTCTACCAAGCTAGTGCAATAGTGAACCTCACTCTAGACTTTGGCATCCTGAAACTAATAATTTTCTTGAGTGTACTGAACATCATAATCAAAGGAAATATAACAAAAGCATGGATCAAATATAATTCCACCAAAAAAGATACTCATAACCCACAAATCACAACCAAAGTGAACTTAAATCACTTTGAAACTCAAATCAATCTCATATATCAAAATAATAAATATCCACATAAGCAATGAGTCAAACAACAACATTTAAGCAATGTCAAACTGTCTCATGACAACTGTATAGTGTCTAAACCAACAACATGTAAGCCATGTCAAGCTATCAACTACCGGACATAGTGGATAATACTCAAATTTCAAACTTTTCAGAAAAACACACTTGATCCATAGTTTAAGCAGCACAACCCAAATCAATTCATCAAAAAATTCATTTCACATAGTGAAAAATAATTCATAGATCATATACTTTTATTTTCAATTATTATGAAGTAGTAAAATTCACTTTTATCGTTTACAGAAACCTCTCCTTGCTTTACGGTCAATCCCTATGTGCAACCGAGGTTTTAGCCTCCGATGCTAATAATTAGCATATGAGCAAATGCAAGTGAGCATCTATCCCAAAATTACTCAATTGATGCAAATGAATGCATATGAACATTTATTTGATCCTCTACTTTGGTTGTATACAATGACCATATTTAGACTTCGTTAATCTTTTCAAATGAGTATATCACGATCACATTTAGGAACCATTTTAATTCACTCTAATATTTCTTATAGTATTTAAATAATACCATTCATCTAATATGTAATTTAGTACCCTTAACCCAAAAGTTTCAATAGGTTTAAAACAATTACAACCCTTGTTTTCAATAACATGATATTATGCTAATTTTTAGCATTTGAAGTATAATGTTTAGACTGCTATCAATGATATACAACTTATAAATCACGTGTATAATCATATGGATTCAATTTTAGCTACTATAATCACAGTACCAATTTCTAACTATTATTTTTCAACACTTAAGAAAACTATTTCACCTTCTATATAAAAATTCTAGCATCAAACATTAATTTACAGCTTGAATTTTTACACTTAGATTTATCCACTTATTTTTATCTATTGATTTCAGCAACTTAAATTTCAACCTCATAATTTCAATAGTTTAATTTATACTTTATTAGCATGGTAGTTGATTATGTTCTTAACACGAATGAGCAATGATGTGAATATAAAGTGCACTGAACAGTTAAGTTTAGTTCAGTCTGAGCTTCAAGGCTTTTGAGAATAGAATCTGGGAATAGGTGAAAGATCACACTGAGTGTTTATAGTGGTTCGCCAGCTCGGGAACTCGGCTAATCCACTTTCAAATGAGTCTCTTGCTCCTGAATATATTGATTACTAGGAAGTTTACAGAAAGTATTTTAGTGAGGCTACAATGGCTTATTTTTTATTTTGTGGGTTTTGCCTCCTATTTATAGTTATCATTGGGTCTAGCTTGATCTGAGGCAAGATCCTTGCCCCTCCCATATAATGATTGCCTTTATAGCACAATGGCTACAGTGGATGTTGGGGCGGTTATGAGATTTGCGCCTACTGAGCAATTGTTGCTACAAAAAGGGGGTACTTTGTGGGATCCAACTGTCCTCTACACAGCCTTCCTCGAGATGTAGACACAGGGAGTTTAAGGTCTGATGTCTGAGGTCTAGGTCTGCAAATAACGTAGATGAGTTGAGCTCTTGAACTAAGTGTCAAAACTTGCATTACCAAGCTCAACCTTGGGCCTTTTCGTGGTACCATCAGTTGCCCCCCCCAGTCCCTGGTTAGGCAGAGCTGTATGAGCTATGACTAAGGTCTTCCTTAGGTGAGTGAAGTTGCCGTGGATAGACCTCAAGATACGCATGATTGGACGTGCTTTGACGGTTATGGCGAACATGCAATCATTCCCTCCTCGTTTCTTGTGCAAGTTCCTTTCCTTATGGCTCCACGTATCCATCTATGTGCTTAGCCTTAAATGCATCATCAGGCAACCGTACTTTTCATTATTTTGAAATCCTTTTCGTCTTCTCTCTTTCTGATTTCTGCTCTCTTTCCTTTCTTTCTTCCTCTCATCTTCCTAAATTTGTTGAGGATCTAGGGTTTTACAAAAAAAATCCCAATTTTACTTCAAAGGTTCTGTGAGGTACGTGCCTTGCTTTATTTCTTCTTCTTTTCTTTTTTAAGCTTTCTTTCATTCTGGATCCCTCGAATTCGAGGTAGTTGTTTAATTTTTGGACTTTTTGCTTCTATTAATTTAAGAACTAAGTTTGTTCCTTGTCCTTCCTTCCTTTTTTCTTGGACCCTTATTCTACTGCTAGAGTTTTTCTCTTCGATCACTGGTTTCTCGACCCCTAGGCTCTTAGGGATTGCTTTACTCGTGTCCCCCCTCTATACTTCATTCAAACTTCCTTTCTCTTATCCATCCATGTTTGTTTCCTCCGAAGCCACTGCTTTGTCTATCTCTCTTGCTATGGGTGACAGGTCTCCTGAGCTAGAAGAGGACAACCTGGGGGATATGAGTGTTGAAATAGACAATTTCCCCGTTGTCAATTCTTCTGACACTGGGGAGAAGACTGAGATCCCTAAGTCGATACCTTCTCTTGCTCCTAGGCTTAAGAAGTCTCAAAAAGGGAAATCCAAAGTGAGCGGTGTAGGGGTTTCTAAAATTTCTAGGGGCACAGGGGCCCCCCCTAGAGCCTCAAGCCTTGTGGGGTTCAGTGAGGTTACCCCATTTTGTTGGGTGTCCTTTCAACGAGGTTTGGTTTCCCAAAGGGCATGCAGTACTGGTCTCCTCATGTAGACATCAATATAACTTTCAGGTCCCAAAGAAATTTTTTTTCTTCGTGGCTTCATTTGAGAATGGTCCTCGGTTTCCTATGCATCCTTTCCTCATGAGTGCCCTCTAACATTTCAACGTTTGCCCTATATAGCTTTCTCCCAACTTCTAGGGTGTTTTAGTGGGACTTTTGGTTTTCTTAAAGAAGAATAAGCTCGTTGTCCCCATGGTACCCTTACTCATGAAACTCTTTAATGTCAAGGTTACCCCCTCAAATGGCTTCCTTTATATCGCTAAATGGGTGAAGTCCCAAGTCATAATTACTGACCTCCCGAGCTCCCATAAGGGGTGAAAGAAGCTCTTCTTCTTCGTGTTTGAGAGAGAATGGGAGTATAATTGTAGAGATGCAATTGATACATGCCCTGCTCCTTAGGCTTGGCCTGCCCCTGATAATTTGGGTAAGTCATGTCTGGGAGGTCTTGGGCTAGTTCCTTGTCCTAGTACTTTCCTTTACTGACCTCATCTCTTTTATCATTTTCAGGTATTCGCCCTGAGCTCAGTGTTGAAGATAGGCTAGTTCTGTTGGGCTTAGAGGGCTGTGATCCAGAGAAGTATTCCCAACTTTTCAAGCTTGCAGTGCTTTCTCAGTTTGGTTTCAAGCCCCTCAAAGTGAGGGTTTGAGACTCTTATACCGATACCTGTAGTTAGTGTTGAGGATCTTGCTGGTAATATTCTTCTCTTTCTTTATCCCTAACCCTTTCTTTTTACTGACTTGTTTATGTTGGCTTCTCAGGTTCCAGGTCTATGGCTCTTGATGCCGACGTTGTGAGGGCCAAGATTGTCAATCTCAGAAAGAGTAGAAATGGGGGGAAGTGCAAGGCTAAGGTTGAGTCTAGAAGCGAGCCTAATCTTCATTCGAAGGTGTAGAGGACAGAAGTGCCTCCGCCTTCTCCTCTTTCCCAAGTGATCCTTTCACCTCCATCAACCTCATAAACGAGGGGTCTTCTGGATGTAGTGGAGCATCATCCTCTCCTTCTTCAACGGAGGTTGTTGAGGCTTTGGAGGCCATAGCTCCTCTCTTGTGAAGGCATTCTTCTTCCTTGCCTGTCAAGAACACTCCTCGTTTGCATGTAAAGGGCATATCGACGAAGGTCGAGAAGGGCAAGGGTTCGCTCATTAGGGGAGTAGGCCTTGCTGTTGAGACCATCACCTCAATTATTCTTGAGTTTGATATTGAGAAGGCCTTGATGATCTCTTTATACACCTCTGCTACTACCACTTTGTACACAACAGTTTCGGTAAGTCCTGATATCTTTAAGTTTTGCCTCTACTTTGAGCTAAGGTAATTTTTGCTTACCTTGACTTCTTTATGTGTTTTTCTTAGCTAGCCATTCACATAAGTGCTATGGTGAAATAGGTCCGAGCTCTAGAGAGCACGGCTAATCAGGCTCAGAAGTCTTCAAAGGCATCCGAGCTCAAGGTCTCTGATCTGGCCTTCACCAATGACAATATTAAGGCCCAGGTACATGACCTGAGGGGTCAAGTTAAGGGGCTGGCTTCAGAGAACAACAGCTTGGAGTTTGAGGCTATAAAAGTGAAGGATGAGCTTAAATTGAAGATTGTCAGCTTGAATCAGGTGCAGAAGGAGGCTTCTAATGCCCTTGGCTCTCTCCTTAATTTGAAGAAGGAGTATATTATGCTAGCCGAGGTCAATTCTAGGTTGTTGGATGAGATCAAGGTGGAGAGAGTCAAGAACCAACAAAAAAAAGATGCACAGATTACACAGCTCAACGATGAGGTAGCTACAAACTAGGCTACAAGTCACTTCGCCTTTTAGGAGCAAGCTATGGAGAAGTATCCAGACCAAGACTTCGACTTTGACCCTCCTCTTGACAAGGAAAAGGGAAATTCAAGTGTTGAGAATGAGGTAGAGGTCCCAGTTCCTGTTGCTCTTGGGGTAGAGGAGCCCATAGCTGGTGATGTTCCTATTAAAGCAGAGGTAGGGAGCTCTGAGATGACTCTGCCCCCAGCTGACGTTGAAGTTCCTACTTTTTTCCTCACTGAGGCTTCTCTTTACCTCCCCCTAACTTCTTTTCTTCTTAAGCCATCTGGAATTTCTCTTCCTGCTCCTTCTTATGTGCCAAAGCCACTATTGAACCATATGTATAGATTTAGGACTTTTTGCTTTTTTGCAGGCTCAAAAGACCACGTACTTAGCTTCTTTTGAGAAATGAAAACATTCTTTTGAAATTGCTTTGTTCTTTATTTTTATTCTTTCCCCTCTGCCCCCTTGCTTCGAGGAGAACTCTGTTCTTCTAGAAGTGAATTTGAATTTTCCCAAGTAAGACGTCTTCCCTTATGTCTGTCAAACTTAGCTGTTGGCTAGGAGTTTTTTCGTTGTTGGAGAACTTATTACTGCACCTGCTGAGATGCTTACCCAGATCTGAAGATCTTATTGAGTGTTTATGAGCGAAGAGCTCATTGAGGGCTTATGCGCTGAAGAACTCACCGAGTGTTCATGACCTGAAGAGCTCATCATTTATTTATGAGCTGAAAAGCTCATCGTTTGTTCATGAGCTGAAGAGCTCATCGTTTATTTATGAGTTGAAGAGCTCATTGTTTATTTTATGAGCAGAAGTGCTCATCGTTTCTTTATGAGCTGAAAAGCTCATCTTTTATTTTATGAGTTGAAGAGCTCATCATTTATTTTATGAGCTAAAGAGCTCATTGTTTATTTATGAGTTGAAGAGCTCATCGTTTATTTATGCTAGCAGTTAAACATTGACTGAGCTAAAATTTTGTTTTTTATTGATGACGAACTTGTACAAATATTTTGGTTACTGAAAGAATCTCTTCAAATGGTTAGAATTCTAGGAATGAGGCAAGATCTATCCTTCTTCTATTTACAGCTCGTAATTCTCAGGTCTGATTATCTTGAAAATGATGTACGGGTCTTCCCAGTTGGGCCCTAATTTCCCACAAGAGGGATCCTTTCCTTTAGGGAGGAGTTTCTTGAGGACCAGATCTCCAACTTTGAAGCTTCTGTATTTGACCTTCTAGTTGTAATATTGAACTGTCCTTCTCTGATAACTCATGATGTGCTGCAAGGCTATGTCCCTCTTCTCATCTAAAAGGTCAAGGTTGAGCAGAAGGGGCTTATCGTTATGCTCAGGTTTGGAGAGCTCTGTCCTCGAAGATGGGACACCTATCTCTACAAGAGCTACCGCCACAGTTCCAAATGCCAAGGCAAACGGCATTTCTTAAGTTGCTAACCTGACTGTAGTTATGTATGCCCATAACAACTCTAGAACGTGTTCCACCCATTGCCCATTTAAGGCTTCGATTTTGATCTTCAAAGCCACTTTTATGGTTCGAATAGTTACTTCTGCTTGCCCATTTGATTGAGGATGAGCTGGAGCTGGGAAGTAATTTCTTATGCCCAACTCGACACAGAACTTTTTGAACTTGGGGTTGTCGAATTGTTTCCCATTATCGAAGACAATTGCCCTGGGTATTCCAAAATTGTAGATTATTGATTTTCAGGTGAAGTTTTGAACATGCTATTCTTTAATTGTTGCCAAAGGTTCCATCTCAGGCCACTTGATGTAATAATCTACTCCAATGATGGCGAATTTGTATTGTCCAGTGCTAGTAGGAAGAGGTCTAAGTATGTCCTATCCCCACTGTTGGAATGGCCAGTATTGGGGTGGAGAGCTCTGGTGGACTGTAGGGAATGTTGGTATGCAGTTGGTAGGTCTTACCCCTTCTGACCAGCTCTGTTGCGTCTTTGAGCAGTGTGGGCCAAAAGCAACCTTCCCTCAACGATTTTCCTGCCAGAGTTCAAGCTCCGATGTAATTGTCACAGATGCCTTTGTGGATTTTCCTTAGGATTTAGTCAGTTTCTTCACCCCCTATACATTTCAAGAGAGGTGCCGAGAAGCCTCGCTTGTACAAGTTTTCTTGTAGTAGGGTGAATCTGGATGATTTGGCTCTTAGCTTTGCAGCTTCTTTGAAATCTATTGGTAAGGTTCCATTCTAAAGGCATTCCCTGATTGGATCCATCAAGGTTGGCTAGTCCAGTTCAGGGAACACTTCTTCTTCCTCATGGCTTACTGACGACTCTACTAGGTGCTCAACTGGAATTAATCTGTCGAGGTTTTCCTGGGAAGTTGTAGCTAGCCTTGCTAAGGTGTCAGCTCTGGAGTTCTCAGCTCTAGGGACATGTATGACCATAACCTGCATGAATTTTTTCATTAACTCATGTACCTTCCTCAGCTATAGAATCATTCTCTCTCTTTTGGCTTCGTAAGTCTCCTCAATCTGTTTCACCACGAGCTGGGAGTCGTTATAGATCACGAGCTACTCTGCCTCCATGGAATATGTCATGCTGAGCCTGATAATTACAGCTCTATATTCTGCTTCGTTGTTTGAATCCTTGAATTTGAACTTGAGGGAATATTCGATATCTATCCCATTGGGGGTGGTTAGAATCAACCTAGCACCGCTGCCTTAGGCGTTGGAGGCCCCATCCACCAAAAACTTCTATGTGGGGAGGTCAAGTAATAGTTAGGTTACCTCCATGGATGTTTCTGGGGCTAAAATAAATTCTGCAATGAAATATACCAATATTTTCCCTTTTATTGTGGTTCTGAGTTTGTATCTGATATCGAACTCACTGAGCTCTATGGCCTATTTGACTAGTCTTCCTGAAGATTCTGGTTTGTGCAACACCTGCTTCATTGACTGGTCTGTTGGGACCTCGATGGTGTGAGCTTGAAAGTAGGGTCTGAGTCTTCTTGCTACCATGACTAGAGCTAGGACTAGCTTCTCTATTTTCAGATATCTCTCCTCTGCCCCCCCTTCAAAGCTCTGCTACAGTAGTAAACTAGTTGCTGAGCTCTCTCTTGCTCTGTAACCAGTGTTGCGATGGTTGAAAAATTTGAAATAGCGAGGTATAGGGTGAGCACTTCTCCCTTCATAGGGCTTACCAGGACTGGGGATGAGCTAAAGTAGTCTTTAAGGGCTTTGAATTCTTCCTCACAACTCAAATCCCACTATAATGTCTTTTTTAAGGTTTGGAAGAAAGGCTAGCACTTGTCTCTTGATTTGGAGACAAAACGACTTAAGGCAGCTATCCTTCCTGTTAAGCGTTGGACCTCTCTTGTGTTTGAAGGTGGTTGCAAGTCTATCACTACTTTGACATTCTCTGGGTTTGCCTCTATTCCCCTGCTGTTGACTATGGAACCCAAGAACTTCCCACCAGAGACCTAAAGGCGCATTTGACTGGGTTAAGCTTCATCTGATATTTCTTGAGGATCTGGAAAGACTTTTTAAGGTGCCAAATGTGGAGCTCATCTTTCAACGACTTCACCAGTATTTCGTCGATATACACCTCTATTGATGTTCTAATCTATTTTTAGAACATTCGATTTACCAAAAGTTGGTACGTAGATCCAGCATTCTTCAATCCAAATGGCATGACCTGGTAGCAGTATGTCCCCTTCTCAATCACAAATGAGGTCTTCTACTGCTCGCTAGGGTCCATTCTAATCTGGTTATGCCTAGAAAAAATATCCATAAAGTTGAGGAGCTCATGCCCAGCTGTGGCATCTAATATCAGGTCAATCCGAGGTAAAAAGAAGTTGTCCTTGGGGCAAGCGCGGCTTAGGTCAGTGAAGTCGATGCAGAGACGCCACTTGTCATTTGACTTCTTGACAAGGACAATGTTGGCTAACCAGGTTGGATAGTCCACCTCTTTGATGGATTTGGCATGGAGAAGTTTGCTGACCTCCTCATTAATCACTTTTTGGCATTCTGGGGTAAAACTCCTCTGCTTCTGTTTGATAGGCTTGAAGGTCGGATTTGCGCTGAGCTTGTACATGATGACTGAGGGGTCAATCCCCTGCATATCCTCATGTTTACATGCAAGCACCTCCATATTATTTCTGAGGAATTGAATAAGGACGTTTTTAACTTCCCTGGGTAGCTTTGATCCCACGTATACTAGATGATCTAGCTCCTCATCAAGTTGGATAGGCTCTAGCTCTTCTGAGGGCATTGGCCTTGTTTCTGGCTCATCTCACATATCGAGCTCATCCAGTTAGATATTCTCAACCTCTTTTTTTTTCATAGACACCATATAGCACTCTCTTGCCACACACTGGTCTCCTTGGCCCACTCCAATGCCATTTTACGTGTGTAACTTCATGACGAGGTGATAGACAAAAGGGATGGCCCTCATGGTGTTGAGGGAAGGTCTTCCTAGTAGAACATTGTATGCTGAGGGAGCATCGACTACCAAGAACCTCACGCTGGTAGTGGACTGGTAAGGTGGATCTCCCATGGTGAGAACTAGCTAGATTGAACCTAGGGGTAACACCTTTTCCCTTGAGAATCCTACAAGGTGAGCCCTTACTGGTTCAAGTGTGTCTCTACCTATGTCCATTTTGTTGAAGGCAGATGCAAAGATGATGTTGGCAGAGCTCTCATTATCAATCAAAACTCGATGGACAGTCTTGTTGGCGATGATGGACCTTACCACCAAAGGGTCATCGTGGGGATGCTGGCAACCATCCAGGTCTGCATCCGAGAAAGTGATGTCCATACTCAGCCGAGGTGCTTTGGACACAACTTGTATTCCAGCACCTCCTCAGTTCTTACTTTGCGTATGTGAGCCTTCTTGGCTGAGCTGGATTCCCCTCCTCCAACGAATCCTCTGAATATCACTCTAATCTCTCCTAGAGTTTGCTAATGTTGTGCAAGGATTTTCCGTTGAGGTGCTTGGGGTGGGTGAGCTCGGTTCTTATTATCTTGCGCCACAAAGTGGTATGGTTGCCCCCGTTGAATCAGGAAAGTAGCTCCTCCAAATTTGACTTATTTTCCTGGTGTGGAGCTTGATTCTGAAAGCCTAGTGGGTATGATTGTCTTGGAGCATAGATTTGGGCTTGATTATTGTTCCAAGAAAAGCTCGGATGAGTCCCCCAACCAAGATTATAATTGTTGAAATTATTGCTATATTTCTGTCTATTGTGGTTACCAATGAATTGTACCAACTCTGAACTAATTGCACATTAATTACTTATATGGTTCCCAGAACACAATTCACAAACAACTACCACACTCTGAATAGGCTACACCCCTAAAGCATTAGTCTTCTTTGTCAATGTAGCAACCTGTGCAGTCAATGCAATAACCGCATCAACTTCATAAATCTCAGCTACCTTTTGTTGATTGATCCTTGCAGAGGCCACTGATAATTGTTGGCAGACATTGTTTCCAATAACTCGTAAGTTTCATCAAAAAATTTCTCCATCAATGCCCCATCTGCAGCTGCATCGATACTAGTACGAGTAGCACTAAACAACCTGTTGTAGAACATTTGAACTTACAACCACTTAGAAATACCATGGTGAGGGCATTTTCGGAGTAAATCCTTGAATCGCTCCCAAGCTTCATATAAAGTCTCAGAATCATGTTGTGCGAATGATGTGGCTAAGAATTTTTGAGCTAATTTTGTCCACGTGGGCAATGAATGCAATCAACTCTTTGCCTTATCACGAAATGTGAAAGGAAAAAGTCGGAGTCTAATCACATCTTCAAAAATTCTGTTGTATTTGAACATGTCACAAATCTCCAGAAAACTCACCAAATGATCGTTTAGGTCATCGTTAGGCAAACCCCCAAACTGCACTAAATTCTAAATCATTTGGATGGTACCATCTTTGATCTCAAAACTGTTTGTTTGAATTGTGGGTCTTTGAATGCTCGATTATATTTCTGTAACAAGTAACTTAGCATAATCTCTTAGTGATTTATGTTCTTCTTCAGCCATAATTTTTTGATTATTTACTTCTTGACACTGTTTTTGTAAGTTTTGGAACCTTCTTTCGATTTTGTCTTCGTACGATAGTAGGTCCTGACCTGTAGATCGTGTTTGCATACAAAATTCAATAGCATTTGCAAAAGCAATTAAAATAGAAAATTAAATAAGTTTAAACTAAGATCAAATTAACTGAAATTAATATTGAAATAATTACTAGAATAATTTCCCGACAACGGCGCCAAATACTTGTTGTCCAAATTTGATATTGACAATTTACATGCAAGTATACACGATCAACAAGTAATAAAGTGATAAGTAGAATATCGTTCCCACGAAGAATTATTACTAATAAATTTCAAGTACTAACTTTGTATCAATTCAATTTTATTTAAACAATTGGACTTGAATTATGAAATGATTAATTGAAAACTAAATCTAAACTTAATAATCAAGGATTGAATTTACCAGATAAAAGAACTTAAGATTACAACTTCCCCTAATGCTTCATATAAATCTTTCCACTCTCTTTCCAGTTAATTGATCAAAATAAGTTGTTAACTGAGAACTCAAAATTATTTATCAAATCTCTTCTAATAGTTAGAAAAAATATCTCTCCCAATTAAATTACTATGTTCCTATGTAAAATAAGTTGGAATAGATTCATTAAGTTTAAACTCTCATNTAATAGTTAGAAAAAATATCTCTCCCAATTAAATTACTATGTTCCTATGTAAAATAAGTTGGAATAGATTCATTAAGTTTAAACTCTCATAAAAGTTNGAATAGATTCATTAAGTTCAAACTCTCATAAAAGTTACACATGACATATAGATATTTTCCTGTCCTATACACAAATTCAGCTATTCAATCCTAAGAAGAATTAACTAGACGCATGTCATCATATTCCGATCTAAACCTAGAATTCATCTCCCAATTTTATCTAGGTTATCGAATTAATTTTTGGTCACAAAATCATATATTAAGCACAAAATATGACAAACAACTCATACATGATCAATAAAACTAGAAACGAGAGTAAATTAATTTAACTAGACATAGGTTCCATTGCAATCTTAATAAAAATTTAGTTTATAACGACATCTTAGAAAATCATGAAATAAAAGTAAGAGAAAAGAATGAAAACTTAGGTGCAATCTTCAATCCTTCTCTAGCCTTCAAGTCCAATCTTCTTCGTGTTGATTCCTTCAATTCCTGTCTTCAATTTGCTTCCAATTCCTTGGTTTTTCCAGATGTTTACAGCCCCCAAAAGTCAGAATATCTCATCCCCATACAAACCCTAGCATATATGTAGCTTTAGAGTCCAATTTCGGGTCAAAAATAAGTCAAAATTCGCGTCACGTACCAACACAAGCGCGGGGGTGCTGAAAAGGCGCTGAATGGGTAGAATGTGGGTGCAGGGGTGCTGATTCTGTGTTGGAACAATGCTGGCCTTTTTTAAGCTTTCAGGTCCCTTGTTGCTCACCCTTCAAGAATCTCCCATTTAGGCTCCAAATTGACCTTATTTCCTTCCAAATGATCTTGTTTGCTTCCAAATGATGATTCCTACCAAATAACATCAAAACACACAAAAAAAATAAAAAAAAACATAAAATAATTAAAAACTTGCAATTTCATCAACCGAAAGTACTCAATTCGTAAGTATAAAACCCACTCATCAAATACCCCCAAACTTAAATCTTTGCTTGTCCTCAAGCAAAATACTAAAAACAACAACTATAAAAATTAATCAACCAACTACTTAAACAATGGATCAATATGAATTTGAATAATNGACAGAGGACTACCCTGAGACTTTGCTAGTTGGCATCGGGGTCAGCTTACTCGTCGTCCGCTGAGTTGGGAGTGTATTCGGGAAACATAGGTGGACTATTCTTGGCTCCTAATAGGGCTTTGTGTGTGCTCCAAATTTATGTTCAATCCTTGGGACCTGCAAGCAATTGACATACCAGTTTAAATGTTCTAACTAACTAACTACATTATTTCTTATAAAAAAAAAACTAAATTAAAATAAAATGAAATAAAACTTAGAAACTAAAATTTGGATTGCCTCCTAATTAGCGCTTGTTTTATAGTTTTCAACCTGACTACTTCCTGTTTCATCCCGGGTCGGCAAGGGTAATTAAGGTCTTTTTATGATCAATGTTGCTGCCCCAATATTGCTTCAGTCTCTGTTCGTTCTCCTTGAAATTTCTTTTTGAATTGACTTCCTGGACTTCAGCCACTCCCTACGGGAACACCTCCTCTTTATATAGCTTGCCGTTCTCAAGAGGATCTGAAATACCACTTCCTACGAATACCCCATTCACTAAATCTTCTGTCAAATCAACTGAAAACATTCTTCTAGTTCCTTAGAAAATTTCATAACTGAAAATACATTGAATGTAACCTCTTGATCTTGGACTCGCATAGTTAGCTCACCTCTTTATACATCGATAAGTGTTCTCCCTGTTGCTAAGAATGGTTGCCCAAGAATAATAGGTATTTCTCTATCTTCCTTACAATCTAAGACTACGAAATTAGCAGGAAAAACAAACTTATCCACTTTAACTAGAATGTCCTCAACTATGCCCCTTGGATAAGTGAGTGATCTATCTGCAAACTGTAATGTGATATTAGTAGGCTTTACTTCCTTCAAACCCAATTGCTGAAAAATTGAGAATGACATGAAATTAATACTAGCTCCCAAATCACACAATGCTTTTTCGAAAAATTGTTTGCCTATTGTTAGGGGTGTCAATCGTGTCGTGTCGTATCAGTTTCAGGTCGTGTCACTTTCGATTATGTTATTTTCATGTCATATCACTTTCAGTATGTGTCGGGTTCGTGTCAATATTCGTGTTAATAAAAAATTATTTAATTTGACAACGACTAATATAATACTATTTAAAAAATTATAAAATTCTTATTTTCTATCTACAGTATCCATTAATCGTGTTATTCATGTCAAACCTTAATTTGACCAATTTATTCCTCGTGTCAATGAATCGTGTTATTTTTGGGTTCGCGTCAGGTTTGGTTGGAGTCGGATTCGTGTTCGAGTCAGAAATTGACAGCCCTACCTATTATGCAAGGAATTGTAAAGCTACCCGGATCTTTGAGCTTTGGTGGTAGCTTCTTTTGAAAAATAGCACTGCATTCCTCTGTAAGTGCCACTGTCTCAAAATCGCTTAATTTTCTCTTCTTTGACAAAATTTCCTTGAAAAATTTCACATAGTTAGGCATATTCTCCACTGCTTCTATGAAAGGGATATTTATTTGGAGCTTCTTAAACACTTTCATGAATTTAGAGAACTCCTTATTCCACTTCTGTTTCTGTAGACGTTGTGGAAACGGCACGGGAAGCACAATAAGTCTCAGATTACCTCCATTAGAACATACAACTCGATCTTTTTCTTTCTTTTCATGTTCCACATTCTTGCTATCTTTTATTTTTTTACCCTCAGTATCATATCCATGTGATTGTTTTGGAGTTCCACCAACAACCTCAGGTAACTCTTTTCTGCTTCGTAATGTAATAGCATTGTAGTACTCCTTACCTTCCCTCTTAGGATTGATCTTTGTATCATTGGATAGAGTGCCTTGAGGTCGGTTGTTAATGGTAGTAGCAAGTTGACCCATTTGGTTTTCTAGGGTTCGGATTGATACTTCCATACTATTTATCCTTGTCTCACTTTGTGCTATGTACTTGGAAAGCAGCTCCTCCAAATTTGACTTCTTTTCCTATTGTGGTGGAGCTTGATTCTAAAAGTATGGTAGGTATTTTTGTGTTGGACCAAAAGTTTGGGCTTGATTATTATTCCATGAAAAGCCCAGATGATTCCTCCAACCAGGGTTGTAATTGTTGGAATTATTGCTATATTGCTGCCTGTTGTGGTTACCAATGTATTGTACCGACTCAGAACTAATTGCATATTGATTGCTCGGATGGTTTCTAGCACACAGTTCACAAACAACTGCCACACTCTGAATAGGCTGCACTCCTAAAGCATCAATCTTCTTTGTCAATGNGTCTTCAACCTGACTACTTCCTATTTTATCCCGAGTCGACAAGGGTAATTGAGGTATTTTCATGGTCCATGTCCCCGCCCCAATATTGTTTCAGTTTTTGCCCGTTCACCTTAAAAGTTCTTTTGAAATTGGCTTCATTGACTTCAACCGCTCCATGTGGGGACACCTTCTCTTTATATGGCTTACCGTTCTCAAGAGGATCTGAAATACAACTTCCTACGAATACCTCATTCACTACATTTTCCACCAAATCAACCCGAATACATTCTTCCTGTTCCTTCTTCATAGCTAAAAATACATTGATAAGTGTTCTCCCTGTTGATAGCTAAAAATACATTGATAGCTAAAAATACATTAGCTCACAATTTTGTACATCGATAAATGTTCTCCCTGTTGCTAAGAATGGTAGACCAAGAATAATAGGTATTTCTCTATCTTCCGCACAATCTAAGACTATGAAATCAGTTGAAAAAATGCACTTATTCACTTTAACTAGAATGTCCTCAACTATGCCCATTGGATAAGTGAGTGATCTATATGCAAGCTACAATATAACATTAGTCGGCTTCGCTTCCTTCAAACCCAATTGTTTATAAATTGAGAGTGGCATCAAGTTGATACTAGTTCCCAAGTCAAACAATGTTTTCTCAAAAAATTGGATGCCTATTGTGCATGGAATTGTAAAGCTACCCGGATCTTNCGTGTTCGAGTCAGAAATTGACAGCCCTACCTATTATGCAAGGAATTGTAAAGCTGCCCGGATCTTTGAGCTTTGGTGGTAGCTTCTTTTGAAAAATAGCACTGCATTCCTCTGTAAGTGCCACTGTCTCAAAATCGCCTAATTTTCTCTTCTTTGACAAAATTTCCTTGAAAAATTTCACATAGTTAGGCATATTCTCCACTGCTTCTATGAAATGGATATTTATTTGGAGCTTCTTAAACACTTTCATGAATTTAGAGAACTCCTTATTCCACTTCTGTTTCTGTAGACGTTGTGGAAACGGCACGGGAAGCACAATAAGTCTCAGATTACCTCCATTAGAACATACAACTCGATCTTTTTCTTTCTTTTCATGTTCCACATTCTTGCTATCTTTTATTTTTTTACCCTCAGTATCATATCCATGTGATTGTTTTGGAGTTCCACCAACAACCTCAGGTAACTCTTTTCTGCTTCGTAATGTAATAGCATTGTAGTACTCCTTACCTTCCCTCTTAGGATTGATCTTTGTATCATTGGATAGAGTGCCTTGATGTCGGTTGTTAATGGTAGTAGCAAGTTGACCCATTTGGTTTTCTAGGGTTCGGATTGATACTTCCATACTATTTATCCTTGTCTCACTTTGTGCTATGTACTTGGAAAGCAGCTCCTCCAAATTTGACTTCTTTTCCTATTGTGGTGGAGCTTGATTCTAAAAGTATGGTAGGTATTTTTGTGTTGGACCAAAAGTTTGGGCTTGATTATTATTCCATGAAAAGCCCAGATGATTCCTCCAACCAGGGTTGTAATTGTTGGAATTATTGCTATATTGCTGCCTGTTGTGGTTACCAATGTATTGTACCGACTCAGAACTATTTGCATATTGATTGCTCGGATGGTTTCTAGCACACAGTTCACAAACAACTACCACACTCTGAATAGGCTGCACTCCTAAAGCATCAATCTTCTTTGTCAATGTAGCAACCTATACAACCAATGTAGTAACCACATCAACTTCATAAATCCCTGCTACCTTTGGCTGATTGATCCTTGTAGAAGACCATTGATAATTGTTGGTAGCCATCATCTCTAATAACTCATAAGCTTCACCAAAATTTTTCCCCATTAACACCCTACCTGCAGCTGCATCAATACTAGTCCGGGTAGCACTAAACAACCCATTGTAGACGTCTGAACTTGCAACCACTCAGGAATACCATGGTGAGGGTATTTCCGAAGTAAATCCTTGAATCGCTCCCAAGCTTCATATAGAGTCTTGGAATCATGTTGTGCGAATGATGTTATGTCGTTCCACATCCTTGTAGTTTTAGCTGGTGGAAAGAATTTAGCTAAGAATTTTTGAGCTAAATCTGTCCATGTGGTAATAGAACCCGACAATAATGAATGCAACCAACTCTTTGCCTTATTATGTAATGTGAAAAGAAAAAATCAGAGTCTAATCACGNTAATGAATGCAACCAACTCTTTGCCTTATTATGTAATGTGAAAAGAAAAAATCAGAGTCTAATCACGTCTTCGAAAATCCCATTATACTTGAACGTGCCGCAAATCTCTATAAAACTCATCAAATGATCATTTGGGTCATCGTCAGACAAACCCCCAAACTGAACTGAATTCTGAATCATTTGGATGGTACCCGGCTTGACCTCAAAATTGTTTGCTTGAATTGCGGGCCTTAGAATGCTCGATTGTATTTCTGTAACAAGCGACATAGCATAATCCCTTAGCAATTTANATCAAATGATCGTTTGGGTCATCGTCAGGCAAACCCCCAAACTGAACTGAATTCTGAATCATTTGGATGGTACGCGATTTGATCTCAAAACTATTTTCTTGAATTGCGGGCCTTAGAATGCTCGATTGTATTTTTGTAACAAGCGGCATAGCATAATCCCTTAATGATTTCTGTTCATCTTCAGCCATAGCTTCTTGGTTGTTTACTTCTTGATGTTGTTTTCACAAGTTTCGGCACCTTCTCTCGATTTTATCTTCGTACGGTAGTAGCTCCTGACCTTTAGATCGTGTTAGCATGCAAAATTCAAGGGTGCTTGCGAAAATAATTAAAACAGAAAATTAAAACTATTAAAACAGAAAATTAAATAAGTTTAAACTAAGATCAAGTTGATTGAAATTAATATTGAAATAATTACTAGAATAGATCCCCGACAACGGTGCCAAAAAACTTGTTGTCCGAATTTGATTTTGACAATTTATGTGCAAGTATACACGATCAACAAGTAATAAAGTGATAAGTAGAGTATCATTCCCACGGAGAATTATTGCTAATAATATCCAAGTACTAATTTTGTGTCAATTCAATTTTATTTAACCAATTTGAATTAAACTATCAAATGACTAATTTTAAACTAAATCTAAACTTAACAATCAAGGGTTGAATTTACTAGAGAAAATAAGTTAAGATTACAATTTCCCCTAATGCTTCGTATAAATCTTTCTAACTCTCTTTTCAGTTAAGTGATCAAAATAAGTTGTTAACTAAGAACTNTTTCCCCTAATGCTTCGTATAAATCTTTCTAACTCTCTTTTCAGTTAAGTGATCAAAATAAGTTGTTAACTAAGAACTCAAAGTTATTTATCAAACCTCTTCTGATAGTTAGATAAAATTATCTCTCCCAATTAAATTACTATATTCCTATGCAAAATAAGTTGGAATAGATTCATTAAGTTCAAACTCTCATAAAAGTTACACACGGCATATAGGTATATTTTTATCCTATACACAAACTCAGTTATTCAATTCGAAGAAGAATTAACCAGAAGCATGTCATCATATCCCGATCTAAACCTAGAATTCATCTTCCAATTTCATCTAGGTTATCAAATTAATTGTTGGCCACACAATCACATATTAAGCACAAAATATGACAAACAACTCATATATGATCAATAAGAACTAGAAATGAGAGTAGATCAATTTAACTAAACATCAGGTTCCGTTGCAATTTTAATGAAAATTTAATTCATAACGTAATTGAAAAACATCCTTCTCAAATTAAACAACATCTCAGAAAATCAAGAAGTAAAAGTAAGAGAAAACAATGAAAACTTAGTTTCAATCTTTAATCTCTCTCTAGCCTTCAAGTTCAATCTTCATCATGTCGCTTCCTTCTATTCTTTCCTTCATTTTTTCTATCAATCCTTGGTTTTTTCAATGTTATCAGCCCCCAAAATCAGTATCCCTCCTTTCCAACTCAAACCCTAGCATATATGTAGCATTAGAATTCAATTTCGGATTAAAAACAAGTCAGAATTTGTGTCCACATTAAAACAAGAGCCTATGCACTTAAAATCAGCACAGGGGCGCTAACTTTCTGCCCTTTAAGCGCCTAGGCACTGGTCCTAGCACAGCTACGTTGATCCCCTTTTAAGCCTAGAGCTGCCCTTGTTGCTTAGTCTTCAAAAATCAAATACTTAGGCTCCCAAATCACCTTGCTTCCTTCCAAATGATGATTCCTACAAAATAATATTAAAACACACAAAACAAATAAAAAGGAACATAAAATACTTGGAAACTTGTAATTTCATCAAGCCGAGAATATTCAATTCGTAAGTATAAAACTCACTCATCAAATACCCCCAAACTTAAATATTTGCTAGTCCTCAAGTAAAATACTAAGAACAAAAACCATAAAAATCAAACTTAACAATCATACTCAAACAATGGATCAATATAAATCTGAAAAATGGCCCCAAAAGTTACTATAAAAAATTAATTCACGGAAAAATCAAAACATTGCATAGTCTAACAATTCAACATATTCATTAATTTTACCTCCGCTCATGACCCTTTAAATACATGTACATGTCCGAACTATCAAGCTAGTCATCACCCAGATATATTTACGTAATCAAATGCTTCATAGGAGGTACTCAATATCAGCTCTATGAACTCACGTTTCACATCAACCTCTGCTAATTAGGGCAAACATATAACTAGAAGGACCAAAGATTTTTTTTTTTCTTACTTTTTATTCGTTTGGTGAGTGCATTTTATGCTCCATCTCAACTCCTATTGAGCGAGTGCATTGTACGCTCCATCTCACCTTCTCTTGAACGAGTGCTTTTTACGCTCCATCTCGTTCTCAACATATGTTTATGAGTGAGTGTGTTTTACGCTCCATCTCAACACACCACATGCCCCTTTCTTGTTTCTTGTCTTCCTATTTTTTTTTATTCTAACTCATGAAGGATCAAATCAAAATAATTTTTAAAAACTCTTTTTTTTTATATATATACTAACCCATCATAACCAATATTTTTCCCAAACTTATATGAATACCTCAATTCGCTTTGAATGATGCTTAAATAAGTTTTCTAAAGTTTCAATGATATCTCCCACAAGCATTTAACCAAATAAATTTTTTAAATAATAACTAACCAAACAGATGAATATGTGCTCATGAATGAAAGGATCACAAACAGTGTAAAACAAACTAGTATGTCAAACTACAGACTCAACATGTTCATCAATTTCTCTTGAATTGACAATTAATCTCATTCATCATTGGCCATAATCAAATTCACTCAACCCTTGCTTAAGTCTTCCTAAAACATGTTATCTAAATGCATACCTAATAATTCAAATGAACAAGAAAACACCCCCAAACTTAAACTAAACATTGTTCTCAATGTATAAAGTAGGAAAAATTAAGACAAAGGACTTCCCTAAGACTTTGCTAGCTGGCATCGTCGTCAGCGTCCTCGTAGTTCGCTAAATCGGNCTTAAACTAAACATTGTCCTCAATTTATAGGGTAGAAAAAATTAAGACAGAGGACTTCCCAGAGACTTTGCTAGTTCACATCATCGTCAGCGTCCTCGTCATCCGCTGTGTAGGGAGTGTATTTGGGAAACATAGGTGGGCTGTTCTTGGCTCCTAGTNAAGGACTTCCCTAAGACTTTGCTAGCTGGCATCGTCGTCAGCGTCCTCGTAGTTCGCTAAATCGGGAGTGTATTTAGGAAACATAGATGGACTAGGAAATTTATGTTTCAAAGCTTTATCTTTACCCATTGAGAATGGAGAAATCCTTGGTGCTAGCTGATACTCATTGATGCCACTTGAGTTGCAAGATTGTTGAGTAAAGGGGATCGGGAAATCCAAGGTTATTCAACGAAATTATGGGTGAAGATGAATTGGGGTGAATAGATTTTTAGAGGTTTGAAATTTTGGAAGAGTAGGAGTTGATGTGGTGAGCTCTTTGTCCATGAAAGTGGCGCTAAAGTATGGGTTTTAATGCTGATTTTCTCAGGAGCAAGGGCAACTGCGATAGGACAAGGGCTGTTGCGCTGTGGAGGCGGAGAGGAAGCACCCAGGAGCTGGTTTTGAGCGCTAAGGCACTGAAATTCTGTTGTGGACTGTGCCAAGAACAGCATGCAGACACCTAGGCGTTGGTCTATAGTGCTGTGGCGCTTGGCTTCTGGTCTTGGCTTCGATCCTCGGTACCTACAGGCAATTGACACACTAATTAAACTACACTAACTTTCTAATATCATGATTACTCGTAACAAAAAAAACTAAATTGACATAATCATGCAATAGAAATAAAAATTAAAAGTTAAAATTTTGGGTTGCCTCCCAAATAGCGCTTGTTTTATAGCCTTCAGCCAGACTACTTCCTATTTCATCCTGGGTCGGCAAGGGTAATTAAGATCTTTTCCCGATCAATGTCGTCGCCCCAATAGTGCTTAAGTCTCTGCCCTTTTCCCTTGAAGGTTCTCTTCGAATTAGCTTCCTCAACTTTGACTGCTCCATGTAGGAACACCTCTTCTTTATATAACTTGGCATTCTCAAGAGGATCTGAAATACAACTTCCTACGAATACCCAATTCATTGTCTTTTCAACCAAATCAACCCGAAAACATTCTTCTGCTTCCTTTGAAAATTTCATAGCTGAAAATACATTGAATGTAACCTCTTGATCTTGGACTCGCATATTTAGCTCACCTTTCTGTACATCAATGAGTGTTCTCCATGTTGCTAAGAATGGTCGCCCAAGAATAATAGGTATTTCTCTGTCTTCCTCAAAATCTAATACTATAAAATCAGCTGAAAAAATGAACTTATCCACTTTAACTAGAACGTCCTCAACTATGCCCCTTGGATAAGTGAGTGATTTATCCACAAGCTGTAATGTAATATTAGTAGGTTTCGCTTCCTTCAAACCCAATTGCTAATAAATTGAGAATGGCATCATGTTAATACTAGCTCCCTAGTCATACAATGTTTTTCCGAGAAACTAATTGCCTATTGTGCATGGAATTGTAAAGCTACCCAGATCTTTGAGTTTTGGTGGTAGCTTCTTTTGAAGAATAGCACTGCACTCCTCCGTAAGTGTCACTGTCTCAAAATTACCTAGTTTTCTCTTCTTTGATAAAATTTTTTTGCATAGTTAGGCATTTGCTCCAATGCATCTGCGAAAGGAATATTTATTTGGAGTTTCTTAAACACTTTCATGAATTTAAAGAACTTTTTATCCCATTTCTGTTTCTACAAACGTTGTGGAAACGGCACAGGAGGCAAAATAGGTCTCTGTTTACCTCCATTAGAACATGCAACTGGATCTTCTGCTTTCTTTTCATGTTCCACATTCTTCCTATCTCTTATTTTTTTTACCCACAGTATCATCTCCATGTGATTGTTTTGGAGTTCCACCAACAACCTTAGGTAACTTCTTTCCGCTTCGTAATGTAATAGCATTGCAGTGCTCCTTACCTTCCCTCTTAGGATTGACCCCCATATCACTAGTTAGAGTGTCTTAAGGTCGGTTGTTAATGGCATTAGCAAGCTGACCCATTTGATTTTCTAATTTTCAGATTGATACTTTCATACTGTTCATCCTTGTCTCACTCTGTGCTATGTACCTGGAAAGCAGCTCCTCCAAATTTGACTTCTTTTTCTGGTGTGGAGCTTGATTCTGAAAGCCTGGTGGATATGATTGTCTTGAAGCAGAGGTTTGGGCTTGATTATTGTTCCAAGAAAAGCTCGGATGAGTCCCCCAACCAGGGTTATAATTGTTAAAATTATTGCTATATTGCTGTCTATTGTGGTTACCAATGAATTGCATTGACTCTGAACTAATTGCACATTGATTACTCAGATGGTTCCCAGCACACAATTCACAATCAACTGCCACACTCTGAATAAGTTACACCCTTAAAGCATCAATCTTCTTTGTCAATGTAGCAACCTTTGTAGCCAATGCAGTAACCGCATCAACTTCATAAATCTCAGCTACCATGCAGTTTGTGCTAATGATGTGATGTCGTTTCTCATCTACCTTCATAAATCCCAGCTACCTTCATAAATCCCAACTTTATTCTCAAGCTCATATAAAGTCTCAGAATCATGTTGTGCTAATGATGTGATGTCGTTTCTCATCCTTGCAGTTTTAGCTGGTGAAAAGAATTTAGCTAAGAATTTTTAAGCTAAATCTGTCCACGTGGTAATAGAACCTAGTGGCAATGAATGCAACCAACTCTTTGCCTTGTCACGAAGTGTGAAAGGGAAAAGTCGAAGTCTAATCGCATATTCGAAAATCCCGTTGTATTTGAACGTGTTACAAATCTCCAGAAAACTCACCAAATGATCGTTTGGGTCACGTTAGGCAAACCCCCAAACTGCACTAAATTATGAATCATTTGGATGGTACCTGACTTGATCTTAAAACTGTTTGCTTGAATTACGGGTCTTTGAATGCTTGATTGTATTTCTATAACAAGCAGCATAGCATAATCCCTTAGTGATTTATGTTCTTCTTCAGCCATAGTTTCTTGATTATTTACTTCTTGACACTGTTTTTGCAAGTTTTGGAGCCTTCTTTCGATTTCTTCTTCGTACAGTAGTAGGTCCTGACCTGTAGATTGTGTTTGCATACAAAATTCAACAGTACTTGCAAAAGTAATTAAAATAGAAAATTAAATAAGTTTAAACTAAGATCAAATTGATTGAAATTAATATTGAAATAATTACTAGAATAATTCCCCTACAACGGCGCCAAATAATTTTTGTCCAAATTTGATATTGACAATTTACGTGCAAGTATACACGATCAACAATAAAGTGATAAGTAGAGTATCTTTCCCACGGAAAATTATTACTAATAAATTTCAAGTACTAACTTTGTATCAATTCAATTTTATTTAAACAATTGGAATTGAACTATGAAATGATTAATTGAAACTAAATCTAAACTTAATAATCAATGATTGAATTTACAAGATAAAAGAACTTAAGATTACAACTTCCCATAATGCTTCATATAAATCTTTTCACTCTCTTACTAGTAAATTGATCAAAATAAGTTGTTAACTGAGAACTCAAAATTATATATCAAACCTATTCCGATAATTAGAAAAAAATATCTCTCCCAATTAAATTACTATATTACTATGTAAAATAAGTTGGAATAGATTCATTAAGTTTAAATTCTAATAAAAGTTACACACGGCATATAGGTATATTTTTATCCTATACACAAACTCAGTTATTCAATTCGAAGAAGAATTAACCAGAAGCATGTCATCATATCCCGATCTAAACCTAGAATTCATCTTCCAATTTCATCTAGGTTATCAAATTAATTGTTGGCCACACAATCACATATTAAGCACAAAATATGACAAACAACTCATATATGATCAATAAGAACTAGAAATGAGAGTAGATCAATTTAACTAAACATCAGGTTCCGTTGCACTTTTAATGAAAATTTAATTCATAACGTAATTGAAAAACATCCTTCTCAAATTAAACAACATCTCAGAAAATCAAGAAGTAAAAGTAAGAGAAAACAATGAAAACTTAGTTTCAATCTTTAATCTCTCTCTAACCTTCAAGTCCAATCTTCTTCGTGTCGCTTCATTCGATTCTTGCCTTCAATTTTTCTATCAATCCTTCGTTTTTTCAATGTTATCAGCTCCCAAAATCAGTATTCATCCTTTCCAACTCAAGCCCTAGCACATATGTAACATTAGAGTTCAATTTTGGGTCAAAAACAAGTCAGAATTCGCACCCACATTAAAACAAGCGCCTAGGCGCTTAAAACCAGCGCAGGGGCGCTGACTTTCTGCCCTTCAAGTGCCTAGGTGCTGGTCCTAGTGCAGCCGCACTGATCCCTTTTTAAGCCTAGAACTGCCCTTGTTGTTTAGTCTTCAAAAATCCAACACTTAGGCTCCCAAATGACCTTGTTTCTTTCCAAATCACCTTGTTTCCTTCCAAATGATGATTCCTACAAAATAACATTAAAACATACTAAAAAAATAAAAAGGAACATAAAATACTTGAAAACTTACAATTTCATCAAGTCCAAAGTACTCAATTCGTAGGTATAAAGCTCACTCATCAAATACCCCCAAACTAAAATCTTTGCTTATTAAGGCAACCATATAACTAAAAGGTCCCCTAAACTATAATTTCATCATATCACCTTAGGCTGGCTGTGCCCTTTGGGGACGTTGGAGGAGATTGAGTAATTCCTCATTCTGCTAGAGGAGACGTTGATTGGCTAGGCAAAGGGCCTCCAGTTCGTTGTTAGGTAAGGGATCCATCATGGGAGGATTGATTTCGTGTGTAGGCAAGAAATCACGGGGATTTTCTTGTTGTCTTCTAGTAGTGGCTTCTTGTTGGTTATGTAATCGAAGAAGATGCATTTGACTTTTGCTCATGTTGGGCATAGAAACTATCAATTTCTGTAGAAAATCAGTATATTTTTAACAGGAATAGTCGTTCCCATAGACGGCGCCAACTGATAATGTTCTTAATACGATTGAACAATAATGTGAATATAAAGTGCACTGAACAATTAAGTTTAGTTCAATCTGAACTTCAAGGCTTTTGAGAATAGAATCTGGGAATAGGTGGATGATCACACAGAGTGTTTATAGTGGTTTATCAGTTCCAGAACTGAGCTAATCCACTCTCAAGGGAGTCACTGGCTCCTTAATATATTGATTACCAGGGAGTTTACATAAAGTATTTTAGTGAAGCTACAATGGCTTGTTTTTTCTTTTGAGGGTTTTGCCTCGTATTTATAATTATCCATGGGTCTAGCTTGATCTGAGGTGAGATCCTTGCCCCTCCCTTGTAACAGTCGCCTTTATTGCGCAACGGCTGCAGTGGATGTTGGGGCGGTTACGAGATTTGTGCCTGCTGAGCAATTGTTGCTACAAAGGGGAGTACTTGGTGGGATTCAACTGTCCTTTACACAACCTTCCTTGAGATGTAGACACATGAAGTTTGAGGTCTAAGGTCTAGGTCTGCAAATAACATAGATGAGCTGAGCTCCCAACCTAAGTGTCATGAACTGCGTTACCAATCTCAACCTTGGGCATTTTTGTGGTACCATCAGTAGCATTTAAACTATTTAATCTCATCTATTGGTTATAAATATCCATATGTAATTAATATTTCAAACAAAGTAATCTCCTTTATACTTGATTAACCATGTAATATTATACTGGAAACCACTATACCCATGTAATTTCCATAACTAATAATTAAAGTTTTCTTTTGAACACATATTAAATCATTACTCCAGTGTCAATTCAAGACTTGAGAGAATAATTAAAACATGAATCTCAAATTATTAAGTATTTACTTAACATATCTAATCCTGAATTGGAACCTGTAGATCTATGATTCATGGCAACATCAGTAATATACTCAATTTTCATAACAATCGGAATAAATTTAACTATTGGATCTTCGCTCAAAACTCCAGATTTCACCTTCCCTTCCGTTCCCCCTTTCTCTGACCTTCCTCTCTCTTTTTTCTTTTTTTCCTTTATCTATTCTCTTGTCTTTACTTACTAGACATATCAAGACACCAAAGAAAGACACACCTCTAAAAGAAACCCATGTGTGGTGGCCCACCAAAATGAAAAACTTCTCCAACCTCCACCCCACCCAATTTTTGGAGCAAAAATCAAACATTAATTCAAGTGTGGTGGACAGTTATCCACCTAGTCTATAACATATGTTTTATTTATTTATTATTATTATTTTGTATTTTAATATTTATAATTTAACCCCCAACATTTGTACTTCCCATTAAGTTTTATTATTCTAGCTCTAATATAACATCTTACATAGGAATTAACTTGACTGAAGCCCAATATATATTAGAACTAACCCACCAAAATTTTAGATAATTACACTTATCTCCCTAAAACTTGTAGAAATGTTTGAATCTCACCATTAACAATAATTCAATTCAATGCAATGTATAATCGGGTCTAACAACTCTCCCCTCGTAAATAAAATTTTGTCCCCAAAATTTACTTACTCAATGAAAAAAGATGAGGATGTTGCGTTTTTATATTCTCCTCGGTTTCCTAAGTAGCCTCCTCAACTAAGTGACTCCTCCACAATACTTTTACTAACGAAATGGTTTTATTGTATAATACCTTCTCTCGACTATCCAAATTTTATACTGGCTCCTCAATGTAAGTTAAATCTTCCTTTAACTTTAAAGGATGCTCAACCAATAGAGACGAGTCAGGTATGTACTTACGGAGCATAGAAACATGAAATACATTATGCAAATGTGACAACTCTGAAGGTAAATCTAATTGGTAAGTTGTAGCCCCAACTCTTCCTAGAATCTCATAGGGCCCAATATATCTCGAACTAAGCTTGCCCTTCTTTCCAAATCTCAGTACACCTTTCCAAGGAGATATCCTTAAAAATACTCGATCATACAATTCAAACTCTAAATGTTTTCTACGTTTATCAGCATAACCTTTCTGTCTACTTTGAGTAAATTTCAATCGATCTTGAATTACTTTAACTTTATTTATAGTTATTTGCACTAGCTCAGGACACAATATTTGTCTTGCCCCTACTTCACTCCAACAAACTTGAGTCCTACACTTTCCGCCTTAGAGTGCTTCATATGGTGTCATACCAATGCTACTGTGATAACTGTTGTTATAAGCAAATTCTATTAAAGGCAAGTGAGTATCCCAACTGCATTTTAATTCCAACACACATGCACGTAGCATATCTTCTAGGTTTGAATCGTACATTCAGACTGCCCGTCTATCTGAGGATGATAGGCTATGCTAAACTTCAAGGTAGTACCCATGGCATGTTGTAAACTAGACCAAAACCTAGATGTAAATTTCGGATCTCTATCTGCCACAATGGATACAGGAGCACCATGCAAGCGCAAAATCTCATCAACATAAATTTGAGCATACTTTTCAAGAAAAGAAGTAGACTTGACGGCTAAAAGGTGAGCTAACTTTGTCAACCTGTCCACAATATCCCAAATGGAATCATGCCCACTCTGAATCTGTAGAAATTCCAATATAAAATCCATGGTGATATGTTCCCATTTCCATTCTGAAATAGGAAGAGGCTACAATAAACCTGCAAGATGTTGATGCTCAGTCTTTACCTGCTAACAAACTAAACATCTAGAAACAAATTTAGCAATTTCTCTCTTCATTCCACTCCACCAATAATACTCTCTCAAATCTCAATATAATTTTGTACTCCCAGGGTGCATAGCATATAAAGAATGAGTTTCATCTAGAATGTCCTTCTTCAAGGTAGTATCATTTGGTACACAAAGCCAAGTACCAAAACACAACATATCATCACTGCGAATCACAAAATCTGTCTTACTTCCTTCCTATACTTATTTTCTAATCTTCTCCAATTATGGACTGTTGTAACTCTTTGATACGATCCCGCATAGGTCTAACTTTGAATTGTGCTAGTAAAACATGCATACCAGTCAATACTATATCCACTCCCATCAATCTCAACTCAATAATATTACCCACATGGTTACGCTAAATGCATGACAATTTTCATGGTGATTTCTTGCTTAGTGCATCAACTACCACGTTAACTTTCCTTGGATGATAGTGTATCAAGCAATCATAATCCTTAATTAATTCCATCCACCTCCTTTGCCTCAGATTTAACTCCTTTTGTGTGAATAGATATTTTAAACTTTGATGATCTGTAACAATCTCACTCGTCTCGCCATATAAATAATGTCTCCAAAGCTTTAAAGCAAAAACAATAGCAGCCAATTCCAAATTATGAGTAGCATAATTCCTTTCAAGGTTCTTTAATTGTCTAGAGGCATAGGCAACCACCCTACCATGTTGTATTAACACACAACCTAAACCTTGATGAAAGGCATCACTATATATCACAAATCCATCACTATTCGATGGTATAGTGAGAACTGGAGGTGAAATCAATTTTTGCTTTAATTCTTGGAAATTGTGTTCACACACATCATTCCAGTCAAATTTCACATCCTTCTGAGTCAAACGTGTCAAAGGTACTACCAATACTGAAAATCCTTGTATGAATCGGTGATAATATCCGGTAGGACCTAAGAAACTATGAATCTCTATTACCGTAGTTAGTCTCTCCCACTTAACCACTGCCTCCACTTTCTTGGGATCCATAAAGATACCATCACCTAAAATTACATATCCCAAAAATTCAATTTGGTCCAACCAAAATTTACATTTACTTAACTTAACATAAAACTATTTTTCTCATAAGGTTTGTAACACAATCCTCAAATTTTGTTAATGTTCTTATTTTCTTCGAGAATACACAAGGATATCATCAATGAACACAATAACAAATGAATCCAAGTAAGGCTAAAAAAATATTTCATTAAATCCATAAAGGCAGCTGAGGCATTTGTCAAACCAAACGGCATCACTAGAAATTTGAAATGACCATACCTAGTCCGAAAAGTTGTCTTTGGAATATCGTTACTCCTTACCATTAGCTGATGATAACTTGTGTGATGCCCCTGAATTCAGAGGTCCTTTTTCACCCCGTTGATCACCAATCAANCAATATAATTTTGTACTCCCAGGGTGCATAGCATATAAAGAATGAGTTTCATCTAGAATGTCCTTCTTCAAGGTAGTATCATTTGGTACACAAAGCCAAGTACCAAAACACAACATATCATCACTGCGAATCACAAAATCTGTCTTACTTCCTTCCTATACTTATTTTCTAATCTTCTCCAATTATGGACTGTTGTAACTCTTTGATACGATCCCGCATAGGTCTAACTTTGAATTGTGCTAGTAAAACATGCATACCAGTCAATACTATATCCACTCCCATCAATCTCAACTCAATAATATTACCCACATGGTTACGCTAAATGCATGACAATTTTCATGGTGATTTCTTGCTTAGTGCATCAACTACCACGTTAACTTTCCTTGGATGATAGTGTATCAAGCAATCATAATCCTTAATTAATTCCATCCACCTCCTTTGCCTCAGATTTAACTCCTTTTGTGTGAATAGATATTTTAAACTTTGATGATCTGTAACAATCTCACTCGTCTCGCCATATAAATAATGTCTCCAAAGCTTTAAAGCAAAAACAATAGCAGCCAATTCCAAATTATGAGTAGCATAATTCCTTTCAAGGTTCTTTAATTGTCTAGAGGCATAGGCAACCACCCTACCATGTTGTATTAACACACAACCTAAACCTTGATGAAAGGCATCACTATATATCACAAATCCATCACTATTCGATGGTATAGTGAGAACTGGAGGTGAAATCAATTTTTGCTTTAATTCTTGGAAATTGTGTTCACACACATCATTCCAGTCAAATTTCACATCCTTCTGAGTCAAACGTGTCAAAGGTACTACCAATACTGAAAATCCTTGTATGAATCGGTGATAATATCCGGTAGGACCTAAGAAACTATGAATCTCTATTACCGTAGTTAGTCTCTCCCACTTAACCACTGCCTCCACTTTCTTGGGATCCATAAAGATACCATCACCTAAAATTACATATCCCAAAAATTCAATTTGGTCCAACCAAAATTTACATTTACTTAACTTAACATAAAACTATTTTTCTCATAAGGTTTGTAACACAATCCTCAAATTTTGTTAATGTTCTTATTTTCTTCGAGAATACACAAGGATATCATCAATGAACACAATAACAAATGAATCCAAGTAAGGCTAAAAAAATATTTCATTAAATCCATAAAGGCAGCTGAGGCATTTGTCAAACCAAACGGCATCACTAGAAATTTGAAATGACCATACCTAGTCCGAAAAGTTGTCTTTGGAATATCGTTACTCCTTACCATTAGCTGATGATAACTTGTGTGATGCCCCTGAATTCAGAGGTCCTTTTTCACCCCGTTGATCACCAATCAACCCGCAAAAATACTCATGTATATTGTATAACTCAACACCACATCATCACATCCCCTTCACCCAGGTCGTAACCAACACAGAGTTTGGACAGAATCTCCCTTGTACTAGAGCACTCCGAAACGCATAACCTCTATGCATATCAATCATTTGACCGTTCCAAGGTCCCACATCCATTAATTTGCCATCAAAATTTCTCCAATTACATCCTTTAAACAAAAGGGTTCAAAACCCGAAGGTTTGCCAAAATTATTTTAAATTTTTAAAAATTTTAGAGGAGCTACCCATACCTCATTGCTTGGTACCAGTACCTGGGCATTCTACTTGCCTAGTACTAGTACCAATGAGCGTGGTACCTGTACCTGGGCTCTCGACAGTGCGGTACTGGTACCTCAAGCCTTGGTACCGTACCTAGGACCTTTGGAATCATGATACTGATACCTAATCAACTTGGTACCGATACCAGGGCCCAATTTTTCCCCAATTCAATCCGTTTTCAATTCCAACTCATCCAATCTCATACCGCATTCACCCAAACTCATATAACATTTAAATTTTACACAAAATATAGTCCATATGACTTCACTTTACAATCTTTTAGACAATATTACATGTCCAAAACTATTTACACCATTGTTTTGCAAAAATGTAAGCTTAAAGCCACATGTTGGCTTCTTCTCAGCAAGGTCCCATATGAGTGCCGTCCATCGGCGCTTGTCCCGCACCTGAAATGTTGTTCCCATAAATGGTGAATCATGCTCAATAGGGTATCTCCTAAAGAGGCTACTCCCAAACCCAGATGTATATGAAATGCTCACATGCAATTCAATAATCAAACAAGTATTCATCCAATAACATACATCTTCAAAAAATAAATGTCACAATGTTATGTCATGTTATGAGGTGAGACTCACACATGCAATGTAACATGAGTCCTCCACTAGCTCCCACAACATATACAATGTCATGCATATGTATCCGGGCATTCCAAGCCCCCTCCATCGATATTACACATCCAATGACCATTTATAAATTTTTGGTCTTTCTTGGGATGAGTATTTATGGACTTCCACCAATGGGCACCCAATCGACACGGCATTTATGAACTTCCACCAACGGCTCCGCGTACGTCGATACACTTTATGGACTCAATACCAACAGAATGCGTATCCAAATTACCGGATCTTACACCTTAGGGATAATCTAGCCTTCTTGCTAACCCCGACCCTATTTTCAATGCAAACCCGTGCGACTCAGTCGAACCTTGGTCCAATTTTTTTGAGTCCACACATCATTCACCAAAAATGGTGTTTGATCAAAATCATGCACACACCCACATCCATGTGACATGCCCACGAATGTGATAATTTCCTTGCATATGTGTAATGTACAATTTTAATTATGAAACTAAGTTTTCAATTTTAATTACAACATCTTGTTCAACATGTCATGAGCACAACATGAACAATTCCAAATCCTCAATATAACTTATATCATAAAGCGTATAATTACATTATAACATCATCACAAAATATGTTATATCAATTTCATTCAAATAGCATACTTAATCAACCATAGGCATTTTATCAAACACCCAAAAGGCCCAAAATCATGTAAACACACAATTATGCCCAACACATCACATTATCCATAAAAATCCCAAATCAAGCAATGCAACAACACCCAATTCATGCAAAATTGGTTTTAATCATTTCTATACCCATTTTCATATTTCAACTACAATAGGCATGTACCATACATGAGATTAAATCTCTAACACCCTATCCATTTCATATTTCAACCCTAGGTTGAAAATAAACCTAGTTAGGAGAAAAATCCTACCACTTGTAGCGTAATACGAGTGGTAGAAACTCCAAGAATCTCAAATCAAGCTTCAAACCTTGATTTCTAAAAATCTTGATCTTGAAACTTCGGTAAAATCCCCAATTTTTGATACGCAGATGTAGCTCTTATTGCATAGATTAACTAATGTTCTTGGCCTAAAGCGATTCGATGAACGGTTGACCCAAGATCGCAAGAAGATGATGCAAGAACCCTTGAATTTCTCTCTCTCTCTCTCTCTCTCTCTCTCTCTCTCTCTCTCTCTCTCTATCAAAAAATCTAGTGTAAATGGGGAGAAAATATAATTTTCTTTCCTATTTATATCCCTTAATACTTGGCCCACAACAAAACCACACGTCCCATCTTTTCCTAATCTAATTTTATCTCAAAACAATTAAATCTCGTCTCGTGTTATGTTTAACATATTTATTTGATCTAAATTTAAATTATTTTTCATGTTTCGTAATTAAATCCTGATCGCGTTTATTTTGGTCATGCAACACCCAATGGCATCATAAAATGTAAAAAATTGACTGTCTTAGAATTCGACGAAAATTGACTGGATAACTAGATTTTGCAAGACGAATCCAATGGTGAGGCCCATTTTGCCATTTGAGTTCTAGAAAAATTTAAATTTTCAACCCGTACCAAAATAAATAATTACCATTTTGCCCTTCGCAATAAAATTTTAAATTTTTCTGGGTTTTACATTCTTCCCCCCTTAAAGAAATTTCATCTACAAAATTTACGCACATGCACATATAACCATATACATATGCAACTGTCATTTGATACTACATGACTATAAGAATGTACCTCCATCCTCCAACAAGAAAAGATAACTAGCACGTATAGTGTCCTCACGCTCCCATGTTGCCTCTTTCATACCAAACTTACGGTCTTGCCTCTCAAAACTTGTTTTCGACTATCCATAATATGCACCAGTCCCTCCTCGAATGTCCCATCCGCATCAACAACCAACCCATCCCAATCTACCATTTGCATAGGATCTGGAATGTACTTTCGAAGTATGGAGATATGGAACACAACGTGAACACCTAATAGATTTGGCAATAATATCAACCAGTAAGCGGTTGTACCAACCCTCTCAAGTACCTCGAAAGACCCAATATACCTTGGCAACAGCTTTTCTTGCTTCTTGAACCTCATCATTCCCTTCTTAGGCATCACCTTCAAGAAAATGTGATCTCAAATCTCAAACTATGGAGGTCACCACCACCCGTCGGCATAGCTCTTTTGTTAGCTCTGTACCATAAGAAGAAGTTTTTGTATCAAGTCCACCTTCTTCGAGGTGTCTTTAACCAAGTCTGAACTTGTGGAGGGTCTCTTTCCAACTTCTATCTAACAAACTGGAGAACAGCACAACCTCCTATAAAGTGCCTCATAGGGTGTCATCTGTATGTTTCCCTGATAATTGTTATTGTAGGCAAACTCCACTCAGGGTAAATGTTCCTCTCAGTTATCCTTGAGATCTAAGACGCAGGCTCGTAATATGTCCTCTAAGGTCTAGATAGTCCTCTCTCACTAACCGTCTGTCTGGGGATGAAAAGCAGTGCTAATTATCAACTATGTCCCCATAGCTTGCTGAAAACTCTCCTAAAAATGGATTGTGAACCTGAAATTCTGATCTGATACTATAAATACATGTACCCTATGTAACCGGACTATCTCTCGTATATACAATCAACGGAATTTCTCCAGTGTGAAGGTCATCCGCATAGCCAAAAAATGTGTCGACTTTGTAAGCTGATCCGCTATCACCTACACCACGTCATTCCCCCCCCCCCCCCGATGTTTGTGGCAAGTTGGTCAAAAAATCCATAATAACTTGCTACCACTTCCATTCAGCCACCTCCAAAGGCTGGGGCAAACCCTGCTGGCCTCTGATGCTCAGTCTTGACTTACTGTCACGTGAGACACCTACTAACGAAGTCCCCAACATGTCTCTTCATCCCGCTCCAATAGTACTGACGAAGAAGATCATGATACATCTTCGTGCCACTGGGATGCATAATAAAATGGATACAATGAAACTCCTTGAGAATCTCATTTCTTAAATTTGTAGACTGGGGAACCACATCCCTTCTCCTGAACAGAAGACTACTATCTACGTGAATGGTCCAATTCTCGTCACCTGTAACTGACCGTACCCGGTCCCTAATGGATAATATCTATGTGTCCTATACCTAGGACTCAATCACTCTGCTCAATAGAAAAAGCATAGTCACTAGACTCTCCAAAGTGCCTTGAGTCTAACCCCTGTAGTGTAGCCTGAACCACCCCACAGTCTCGAGTATCAGCCACTCCCAAAAAGCTATACTAACCAAGACTCCCCATAACTTTTGGCTGAGTGCATCAGCCACTATGTTTGCCTTATCAGGATAGTAATACAAAGTAAAATCATAATCATCCAAATACTTCATCCACTTATGTTTCCTTATATTGAGGTCCCATTGGGTGAAGATGTATTTCAAAATCTTGTGGTCTGAATATACCTCAAATTGTTCTCCATATAGATAGTGGTGATATGCCTTCAAGGTAAATACAACGATCACCAACTCCATATTGTGAGTGGGGTAGTTCTACTCGTGGCACTTTAAATACCATGAACCATAAGCCATCATTCTCCCGGACTGCATCAACACACACACAAGTTCATCCTATAACACATCACAGTATACCGTGTACCTCTGTCCCCTCTTCGAAACTATCAGAATAGGAGCTGAAGTAAGTCTCCTCTTCAATTCCTAAAATGCCCTCTCACATGAGTCATCCCACTGAAACTTGATCTCCTTCCTAATCAATTTAGTCATAGGTGCCACTAGTCATGAAAAGACACAGTGAACCTTTAATAATATCCTGTCAATCCCAAGAAACTGCGTATATCAAAGACTGACTTTGACCTCTCCCAACTCATGATAGCCTCAACCTTCTCCGGGTCTAGGGATACACCCGAAGTTGACACCATGTGTCCTAAAACTTTTATCTTCGTCAGCCAAATTCACACTTGTTGAACTTGGTATACAACTGATGGTCTCTCAAGGTGTGGAGAACAATCCTCAAGTGACCCTCGTGCTCCTCCTCCAACTTTGAGTAGATCAAGATGTCATCAACAAAGACTACAACAAACAAAAGGTAGGGTTAGGACACCCTATGTATAAGATCCATGAATATCGTCGGGACATTCGTCAATCCAAATGACATCACTGTGAACTCAAAATGCTCATATCGCGTCCTAAATGTCGTCTTAGAGATATCTGCCTCCCTGATCCTCAACTAATGGTATCCCGTGCATAAATCTATCTTGGAGTACACTCTTGACCCTTTCAATTGATCAAAAAAGTCATCAATCTGCGACAAAGGGTACCTATTTTTTATGGTAACCCGATTCAACTATTGGTAATCTATACACAGTCTAAGGATCTTGTCTTTCTTCTTGGCAAAAAATATTGAAGCGCCCTACCCGGTCTAATGAAATCCTTATCCAATAATTCTTGTAACTAAACATTGAGCTCTTACAACTCTATAGGTTTCATTCTATACGAAGTCATACAGGGGAGGCACCGAGTTGTAACTCAATAGTGAAGTCTACATCCCAATGTAGAGGTAATCCTAGTAACTCATCCAAAAAAATATCCACATACTCACAAACCACTCGAGGTAAATCCAACTCCTGTCTCACGTCTTTCTCAAGTGTAAGGCTCGCAAGCCAACCCATTAATTGTCCGTGCCAATGGGAATCATACACAACTTGGGGTAAGGAATCATGTTTTTCCCCTTGAAACTTGAAATAGACACCCTCTGGTGTATAGGTAGTGACCATCTTTCGATCACAATCAATGATAACTCGGTGTACCATCAACCAATCCATCCCGAGGATGGCATCAAACTCTGACATGTCCATGACCCTAAGGTCCACAGTGAGTAGAATCCCTGAGATCTCTAGCTCACATCCTTGATATATCTGATCAATGCATACCCTAGCTTCTTAGGGAGAACTCACATGCAATGGCTCTTCCAATGTCTCAACCTCTAAGGCCAAACCCTTTACACATGATGCAGCTGTAAATGAATGTAATGCACCAGAATCAAACAACACCCTTGTCCATAAGCGATAAAGTAAGAATGTACCCTGAATTATCAACTGATCCACTGGCTCAGTCTGAGTAGTGATGGTGTATACTAGCCCCTGGGTCCCTGAAGTCCTGGCCTGTAAGTCTTGTCCTCCGTCTCGGCTCATACCCTGGCCCATCTGACCTAATTGTAGAGTCCCCGCTCGTGAAGTGATAGGGGTCTGTGTAGCACCCTAGAACTAAAACTAATTTTCCTGGCCCTTGGTGGGGTAGAGAGGAATGAAATAAGTCTATGGATGCCCCACCATTAATTGGGACTAAGATGTCATATAACTCTGAGATCCCTGCCTCTAAAGGCAATCTCGCTTCATGTGACCTGGCTAGTGGCATATGAAACAAGTTCTCTAGCCTGCCTAGTAGAAAGTCCTAAATTTTCTCCCACCTTGGGATGATTGACCTTGGCCTTGGCCTTGCCTTGATAGTCGTGCCCTACCCTTGATGCCCTTATAGGGAAGAAGTCTTTTGCTACTTCCCAAAACTAGAAAAAGAGGATTGGCCCTCCTTCTTCTTGTTCTTAGCACCCACCTCCTGGATGCCCCTTGTGTCTTCCACCTCTCTCTCAATGGTCATGGTCGTCTCGACCATCGATTCCAAATCTTATAGGCGGTGGCCCACAATCTTCCCCTGAATGAACAACTTTAAACCATCCTCAAACCTCCTCACTTTAGTCAAGTCTGTGGCCACGTAATCATTGACAAAACGGGCTAATTCGGTGAACTTAGCTACGTATTTCATCACTATCATAGTCTCTTGCTTCAAATCCAAGAATTTTCAGGCTTTCACTTACCAAACAATCGACGAAAAGTACTTGTCCGTGAAGAGCTTACGGAACTCTCCCCATGTCATTGCCTCTAAGTTCTTCAAGGTCTTTGCCCAATCCCACTAAAGATGGGCCTCTCTCTCGACCTAGAACATGGCTAACCTTATTTTAGTGGCATTGGATGTGATCTCCATGCCTCTAAGATCTTATCAACTTGTTGGAACTAATGGCCGGCCACCAAAAGATCTTCCCCTCCCATAAAAGTATATGGCTTGTATGCCTTAAACTTTGGAGGTTACTCGAGCCCCCTTGGCCTACATTGGCACTAGCTTATGCAAAGGTAGCCTCCATAAAAGCTTGTTGGTCGAAGGTCGATAGTGGTTGGTTGTTGTTCTACCCACATCCTCAATCGTATTTCTATATTTTCTTATATTCGTAGTTTTATAACAAACCACAAATATAGTTGATCTTGCCAAAATAATATAATAAATTTAGTTAACAAAAGATATTGACAAATAAATACAAGACACAAGAAAAATAGAAAACAATTAACAAAAAAGATTATAGGGATGGAGAAAGTGAGAGGGAAGGAGAAAGAGAGAGAGAGAACAAAAAAAAGAATTGAAGATGGGTGGTTGGTGTAGCTCCCATCGACAGAGAGAGTGAGAAGGGGAGAAACAAGGGGAAGAGAGAGAGAGAGAACAAAAAAATTAATCTGCTTCCTAGTTCACATTGATGGATATATATACATATATATATATAGAGAGAGAGAGAGAGAGAGAGAAAAAGAGAGTCCACAATGGTTGCTAGCTGGTGGAGTGGTTGGTGAAGATAAACAATCAAAAGAGGTTTTACTATTAAGGGGCAACATGGTAAATTGCCCTATAATTCTAAGGGCAAAAAAATTAATCTCAAACCATCCATGGGTTTAAAATATCCGGCTCAGAAAGGATAAACCGAATCATTTACAACGGGCCGAATAATTACATCCCAACAATTATCCCATGCAATTTTTTGGATCCAAAGTTGGGATATTTGGACCCAAAACTTTTTTAACCAAATCCACCTCTCATGTCCCTCTTTATCCTGTGAAACAAACACTCCCTTAGTGGAGTAGGGCTATATAATAATATGGATATGAGAAGGTTGGAATATGTTATTGTGTTATAAATAATATCAACAATAAAAATAATTTTAATGGGGGTTATTAAGGATTAGATATTGTTGTTGACATTTAAATAGTAATGTACGACGTATGTTGCACGTGAAATTTTTTATTGAAACATCTGATAAAATACATTAAAAAAATCTAATTATGTAGCTACATTAGATATTATCTCATATTTATCATACTTAAATTGTTTGTATTCTCTTCATAACTATAAACATCCAATGAAGTCATTTTCTATGATTCTTTCATTCGAGCTATCAAGTAGTAAGGTTTATAGATTTTTATTTTCTCAATTTGTTTTTTGTCTCTCTTGTTTTTACTTTGTGCATCAATACTTTTTTACCAAATTATTTTGATTGTGACTGAAGATATAAGATAAATATATCTATTTTGGGGCATAGAAAATAATATTGTATCAATAGAGTTGTGAATTAAGCATAACATGACCATTCAAAAATTTTGCAAAGATAGAGAGATTTATATGATATGCTAAAGATTAGTTTGTTATTTGCATATAAAAGCATATAATGGTAATTTGTGTATTTAAATACAAAAAGACATATTAGTCTTTATAGCTTTTCATAAGGACAAAATAGTTAATCAAAATTTTTTCATGTTAAGTCACTTTTATTAGTAGTATAGATTAAGATAAAATCAGGATTTGAAAAGTTTTTCTCAAATATTGACATCTAATCGAAATTTCACAATAAAACTATATGTGAATTGCCACTTAAATGTTGAAACCATATGCGAAATGCTTCAATTTGTTTTTCAAATTGATGAAAATGATCATGAATTATGTATGTGGAATTTGTACTTTGTATATAAGGCATGTGTGAAAATGGAAAATATTGAAGAGATAAAATAGTTTAACTTGCAATTAGAGTGAGTACTCAATCTTAAAATCCATATGTCATAAACTGTTATAATATTAACTAAGGATTTAATTGTAGATAATGTTTTTATTACAATAATTATTATAAAATTATAAAAATTATATCTTTTAGAAGATTCCCCTTCTGGAGGAATGAATTTGACAACTTTAATGCCTAAAAGTGAAATCACGAAAAATGTTAGATATAGCATGTGTTTTTGTTGATCAGTTATTGTAGTGTGAATTGTTATAGACTTCATGGGAACATGAAGAGACTGAAAACTTGGCAAACTCTAATTCGTCCTTATACCACTAGAAGTTGTTTCTGCTTTGAAGTATCATATATAGTTCTTAAATGGCCTCATGTGGTTACGTTTCTATTTGCATATCGCCACGTTATAGTACACAAATTTCAGATTAGCAAATCAGAAAATAGTAGGAAAAAGTTAACAAAGTTTTATTCTTCACATTTTGGCATCATTTGCTAAAGCATTTTTTGAGACTGGAGCGAAACGGTAGAGAAATTTGAACATCTTTGCTCGTTTTTTCTTTTGGGCATTTGTATTTGTTTGGTGGAAATGACAAATGTACATTTTATTGAGAAAATCATAACTGGAAGCATGTCAATCAAATATTGTATTTAGGCCATTGTCAACAAAACGGAACTCATTTTGACTTGTACAACAGATATTGCTTCAACATTCTACATTTATATTTGTCCTCCTAACTTCCTCACATTGATAAATTATATATATATATATATATATGAGTCATGTACTTTGTTTTCTTATCCATAATTTACGAGTCATATATTGTGTTCCTGTATATTCACTTCATCTTTCTAAATTCTTCTCGCATTTCGTAAAATCACAAATAGCACAAAAACCATATCCAAAGTCATTTTCTCAAGTTTTTCCCATTTTGAACAAATAAGCTTAAATATACATATCACAAATAATAAAAAATGAGAAAAATAAAATGGTTCACGTGCCCGTTAAAATGGTATTCCGTTATTCTTCAATTATGCAGTCAAAAGTTTTGCCCTTTTTCTTTGACTTTTTGTGTAGCACTGTAACTAAATGAAGTCATCTTAAATCGGTACTTTTTAGATGAGGATACATTTTTGTGGCTAATTCTGTCGCACACCAATTACCGAGAAATGTTTTTTTTGTTGATAATTTCGATGTACGGGAGGATAGGGCACCTGATTTCTTACTGCCTCTCCTTCTTTCAGATATTTGTTCTCAATAAAACTCCTACGGGATGGCTCAAGAAAATTTGGAACCTAAAGTGATACTTCTAAATAAAGTTTTTTATGCTTAGTGTTAATACTTTTTATTTAAAATTAATTTTTCTTACTTTTTGAGTTGAAAAAATATTAATTTAAATTTTATATTCAAGTTTTGCTATCATTTCTTTTTCAATTGATAGTATCGCTAATCTAGTTAATTTTTCTTGTGACATAGTCGATCTTAAGTAAGATTTTATCAATTTTAATTTTAAAAAACTTCTTTCCACTAAAACAACTATTACAGAAATTATTAACAATATTCTATAAGCAATGCATGCATTTGGTAAAGAGTTTAACTTTTCTATATAATTTAGTATCTCAATTAGATTATTTTCTTTCATTTGTAAAATTTCTTTTAAAACATTTAGTTTTAAAAATAAATCTAAGTCATCAATATCGAAAAAAATTTCGTGTTTTAAGAAACATTCCTGATCCAAACAATATTATTTTAAACTATCATTGGTCAATGATTTTAATTTTTCTAAGTTAAATAAAAAATCAAAAATATTTTCTTACTTTTATAATTGTTCAAATCTATTTATTTTACATACATAATTGTTCAAATCTATTTTTTAATCGGTCAATGATCAATTATGTGTGTAAAATAATTAATTCTAAAAGATTCTTCAATAGATTGTGTTACCTTATCATCAACATTTTCATTAAATTATTTTTTTTTATGAACTCTACGTTTTTCACGAAATATAGGTTCTATACCCATTTCACATGCAATCTCTTTAGATGAAATCATAGCATTTATAAATCCACTTTCCCTATATTTTTCAAAAAAAGAAATGAGACCTTTTAATTGATTTATAGTAATATCAATATGCATGTCTTTTTATTGTAAATATTTACTAATTAAGTTGACGAAAAATAAAATATCATACCAAATAGTCATGCCCAATAAGAATTCAAAATTTTCAACCTCATATGTTGCTAAACAATTAGCTTCACTCCTTGTTTTAGGATCTTCACTAGTTTCTGTTAATTGCAATAATGCATCTCTTAGTCTTGGAGCTTGAAATCTTATTGTTTTAACACTTTCAACACGACTTTTTCAACGTGTTTGTGATAATAGCTTAAGAGTTAAATCTTGAATATTATCTTGTAAAATTTTTTATCGCTTCATGGAAAAGGAAAATAATGAATATATACGTTGTATTATTCCAAAAAATGATATAGCATTGGGACAAGAGCTAGTCATATCACAAAGTACTAGATTTAAATTATGACAATCACATTGTGTGTAAAATAATCTAGAATTTATATTGAGTAGCCTTTTTGGTACACCTTAATTTTTTCCTTTCATATTAGACTCATTATCATATTCTTGTCCTCGTACATCATTAATATCTAGTTCAAGATTACTTATTACATTTATAAGTTTATCAAATGAACCTTTTTCACTTGTATCATCTACTTTAATAAAATCTAAAAAATATTCTTCTATTTTTATTGGACTTATTGTAATATCTACGCATCATAATATAAGAGACATTTGTTCTTGATGACTTGCATCGGGAGTACAATCAAGTATGATTGAATAATATTTTACTTCTTTAACTTTTTTAATAATATTGCTTCTTACTTCATTTCCCAACAAACTTATCAATTCATTTTGTATGTTATGTTAAAGATAATGGTTATTCTATCTTATTGAATACGACGAACGTGATCCTGCATTGGATCAAATTTCACAATCATTTCAATTAAACATAAAAAATTGTCATTATTTGCTTGATATATCTTTTCATTTTTTCCCTGAAAAGCTAAATTATTTTTACCAAGATTCTTTACAACGGCAATAATTCTTACTAATATATTTTGTCAATATTCTTTCTCTCTATTAATTTGTTCTTGGATACTTTTATTAATTGTTTTATTTAGTTGTAATCTTGTTTCCAATTTAATCCAAGTATTCATATTAGTTATATGTTCATTAGTTATTTCATGATTTTTAAGCTTNGTAAAAAGTGGTCAAACGATAGTAGAGGAGTTGAAAATGAGTTGGACTTTGATATTGGCTTTTATCGATTGTAATTTTTATTATAGAGAAAACACTTTTAATTATAAAAATTATAAAAACTCAATTATGTAATCAAATAAGTGATAATATGATGACTAATATATATATATATATATATATATATATATATATATNATTAGTTATTTCATGATTTTTAAGCTTAACACCAATATTTCTCCAATCTTTTGTTCCTTCATTAGCTAGTTTACTTGTAGAATAATCCATATTGAATAACTTGCAACAAAAATAAAATATTTTATCCAAATCTTTTGAATATACTAACCATCTTCTATCAAGTGTTTTCCCATTTGTTAATTTGCGAATATAATGTGTAGTGGAAAAATGTCTAGAGTGTTCATCCCGAGGAAAATCTAAATTATTATATCTAATTGGACCATTTTCTACTAATAAATCTCTTAATTTCGTATCAATATTTTTCCATTGACTTGGATCATAAATATTTATANCTTTTAGTCTATTAACATAACATATGGTAATTTTGGCATTTTCAAAGAATAAATAATCAAATTGTGCATTTTATCTAGTGTCAGAGACAGAAGTTGCTGTTAAAAGGTGTTTATGATTCGATAGTATAAATTCGAAGGGGGTGCAATAAAATTTTAGAATTAGGAGAGGGTGTCATTGAATTTGGACCTAACTATATGATGTGTGAATGAAATTTTCCCAAGAAGTTAATAAGTAAATTCTNATCAATATTTTTTATTTCATTATCTTCTATTTCATTATCTTTTATTTTAATATTTTCTATTTCAATATTTTTTATTTTATTTTATTCTCTTCTATTTCATTATCTACTTGTTCATTTTCAAAATTTTCATCTAAATTTTTTGTTACATTATTTTTGTTACTAGTAACAAATTTATCAAGCGATCCTTTTTGAGATTCTATTAGTTGATCTATTTTTATTTTTATTTTTATTTTTAATTTTTTGTATCCACTTAGTTGTCTTCTTGGTGCCATATTATTAATATATTATAACTATATAACAACCAAACAAATACAAACAAACACAATATATAGTATAGTTAAAAATATATAACAAAAAAATTTAAAATTATGAAACAATAGGATCTGGCTTGAATGATCTCAAATGTTGGTTTTTAGTTCTAAACCATGTCCCTTATGTTGCAATGAAAACTCGNGTGATAAGTATGTGACTTTGTTATTTAAAATTTTAGCATATTTTTAAGAAGTACTTAAAATATTAAATAGTATGAATTTTAAGTTAACAAATAAGTTTAATTTATTAAATATTTAATTTTAAGTATTAAGTGATAGTATCAAACAACCCCTAAGTCCTAATTTAANGATCTGGCTTGAATGATCTCAAATGTTGGTTTTTAGTTCTAAACCATGTCCCTTATGTTGCAATGAAAACTCGAGTTGATGATGGAGGATGGNGATGACCCCTTGGAGTTGGCCTATGCGCTTTACCTTTAATCCCCATCTAGCAAGCTCATGTGCTGCACCATTTGAATCTAGATATGCATTTTGAGCATTTTGTTAGATTATGTTTTATAATTAGCTAATTTTGTGAAGTTCATGTAAATCTCAACTTGTTACATGATTATGATGTTATAGCGNAAGTGATCTACGAGTGAGTTCTCTAATGTAGCACTTGGAGAAAAAAAAATGATCTGTGAGTAACGTTCACTGAGTTGAGAGTTGAGAGCACTGTGTGAGAGAGAGGGGGAAGAAGAAGAGTTTTTTTTTGTTTCAGTTTAATGAGAGAGAGAGAGAGAGAGAGAGAGAGAAAAAAANTAGCTAACTTGCTTGCCTAGGGCCCCAAATTTTAGAGGGCTCCCCAAAATATTTATTCTTTTAGTATAGTAGGCTTAATTTTTAATTTTTTATTTTCACTATGATTCAAATTTTTATGGTTCAAATTTTAAAAATTCAAATCACTATCTAATTTTGTTAGGTCCAAAATTACTCTCTACTTGGTTAAACCCAGAATTTAGAAAGTGTCCATAAAATTTACCCTTTAGTATAATAGGGATTTTTTTTTTTTTTTGTGTATTTTAGATATGATTCAAAATTTTAGGGGCCAAATTTTAATAGTTCAAATTAATATCTAATTTTTTTAGATCCAAAATTAATCCTTCGTGTGAGCTTTGATTTAAGTTTTTATAACTTTTTGGGTGTGCTTATAGTTGTATTTCACTCACTCACATAGAAAATTTATATACATAATTTTTTGTGATGAAAATCTATAAAATTGATTCTTTTTTTGTCCAAATGTCTCTATCAACGGCATTCGAAATTTTTGAGGGAGAGGAAAATGAAGAATCTCAGGGGTGAGAGGCAACTCAGTTTGTTGGACTAGAGCGTCCATGGTGTTGGTAACTTTCCCCTTAACCACTTCTTTCACATTTCCCAGCTCTTGTTGGATCTCGCGAAGTCTTTGTTCCAGAAAGTAATCCATGACATTTGGCGGGGGGAAAAGGGTCTATCATCTTGATGAACGGGTCGGGCCCGACTGTGGGCTTCATCTTTTGGACATTTGTCCAAATGTTTCCTCTGAGGATTCTCTCCGGAGTGAATGTGCTCATGGAGTTCTGTGACTCCATTGGGTGGCACTTGGCGGTCCTTTAATATAAATTTTTAGTCTAAATAATTTATGTTTAAATTGTCTGTGTTATCAAAGTTTTGTACTTCATGCGTGCATATAACTCATAGGTAAAGAAAAATTCTTTGTTATCTTAAAATTATCATTNTTGGTATATATATATATATGATTTGACTTTTTAATTTTTTTGGTGACTTTGATATAACCTTTCGGTTCTTTTTTTTATATATATATTGTTAATTTGTTTTACAATATAAAATGGTTGAATTGAATTATGGGCCTAAAATGGTTGATTGGGCTTATGCTTTTATAAGGCTTTTTTTTACATGGGTTATTTACAGTGTTTAAAAATTTGGGGTCTTTCTTTTAAATGTGGCTTAAAGCCCAAGCTTTTTTAAACCTTCTATTGGGTTGGCCCCGACTGTTTCTTTCAAAAAAAATTAATTGATACCCTCCTGAAATTGAGGGAAAATCTCTTTGTCAAACTTTTAGATACTTGGAAATATTGAATAAGGCCCATGCCTGTAAGACTCCGTGTTAAAATTAAAAAAAGATAATATTATCTTAAGAGTTCTCCTAAATGAATAAAATGATGGTAGAAACTTAGAATCATTGTTAAAATATTGAATATAAAACTTGAGTTTTGTGCGTATTTATGTTCAGGGTAAATTGAGTTTTGGAGATGTTTAAGTTTAAGAATGATAATTAAGTAATTTTATAAATATTTTTAGGTCAAAATAAAGTTCTCATTGAATCCGGAAGGTCAAAAAACATTAGAAAAGGTTATATGAGTTGTATTAAAAGTTTAGAAGAACTCTAGAGTTAAAACCTATTTTGGATAAGATTTGAGTAGAAAGAAAATTGACATAACCTTAGTATTTTAGGTATGACTTGAAATTTAGCAGTAGAGACTAGATTCAGGGGATACAAAAGTGTATTTTATGAAAATTTCGTGAATCGGCCTCTAATTAGGTCAACATCAAGTTGGAAGTCAGAGGAAAACTGTTACTCGCACCCACACGAGAATTCTCTATTTTTCATCCTATAAATACCCTAGGGCCGTGATCTAAAGAATCTTTACCTATTTTGCAACCCCAAGAATCCTAGGAATGTTTGAGGAGAAGAAAAGGATGAAGAACGGGCTAAATATTGAAGGATTAATATGGGGTAATCACAACAAAATACGTTAGGATCAAGATCTCAAGAATCAACGTAGGGGTTTCTTCCTAAACTTGTTCATTGAGGTTTGGGTTAATATGTTATGAAATTATTGTTTCTTGGTTTTCTTGGAAATTGTATTAAGTCTTAAATGATAGCCATAAAAACTCTCGTTCTTTATATCAAAACCCTATTTTTGAAGAAATATAAATTTTAATCTTGATATTGCATTGTTCTTGATTTAAAAGCTCTAGTATTCTTGTTATATTTTCTTGATGATCTCTTGCATATTTTCTTGAGTTGTTCTGAAAATATACCTGTGGAATTATGATTCTTAGTTTACCTATGGAATTATGGTTTTTTGTTTACCAGTGGAATTATGGTTCTTAATTTACCTATAATTTGGTGAATTAGTTTGGTATTGTATCTTTTGTGTGGATGTTTTGATGAACATAGGTGACCGTTAACTGAGTATCGTAGATTGGGTAGATACATTTCTTACTCCAAGTGGGTTTGAAGGTTCCCTACCACTTATAGTGAGTTTGGTGTCTTGCAATGACCAAACTACTATTTACTCACGGGTATCGAAACTGAGGGATAGTATACTATTCGTAGGTTTGATTCGTCACTGCCGATACATTGATATATGTCCTTCTTAAAGTTGTGTATCCTTGCGAGGATTGTGTGTGTGTGTGTGTGTGTNAATTAATAGGGCCTCATATATAGTTTTCGCTTAAGGTCTTGTTTTACCTTGGGTTGTCCCTAACTACATTAAAAGAACTCAATATGCACCTTCATGTTTAGGGCAAGATAATGACCTTGAGACTTAAGATGATCCATTGGTTTAATAGATTTAGGATGATTAGTGTTNTATTGGTAATAGTTTATTATTTGAAAGTTGGTTTTACTTCTTCGTTTTATTTATTTTTACTACACAAACGTGAAATCTGATACATTGTCACTGTTTTATTTCAAAAGTTATATATGATATTTTGGAAATGAGACCGACCTGTTTTATATATTTTCAAAACTTTATTCGAGTTTTGGAGGATTTTCCTATAGAACTTAGTGCTCACCCTTTACAAACATCTTTTTCAGATTACAATCTAGAGGAAGAGCTCGGATTAGATGAGCATTGAATTGGGAAACTCAGATTGATGGGAATGTGGATCCCAATATGGACGTTTAGAGCTATTTCCTTTATATTCTAAATTGGGAGGTTGATTATGAGACAATGTTAAGAATAATGTTTTATTTATTTCACTATAAGATAATATTTGATTTTTAGATGTAATTGTCATGCTTTGGGCAAATTTATTTTGGATGATGCTATTAGTTATTATCGATGATGAATGGGATTTCGTTTATTTATGAATTTTATTAGTTGCTCTCATGATACGAATGGTTATAAATAATAATATCTTCCAAGGTGGATTTTAGAACATTACAATGCCTCTCAATTGCTGTCACCATGGAACAAGGATTGGGAAAAGCTCCAACCTTTTTTTTAGGAGTAATGTCAAAAAGACACTTTTTTTTTTTAACCGTTATGGTTTTTTTAAAGGCTTCTTGTCGTAGTAATTCAGAGTAAGTTGTAGTTTATGGTTTTGTTTGAGGCTAAGATGCACAGATGTAAAAACTGATTCATTGACAACTGATTAATTTTCTTCTATTTTTCCTTTTACCACTTTTGTGTGAGCTTTTAAATATATGATAATTAAATTGGTCCAAATAGTTTGTCATACCCCCCTTACCAAATTTTGGAAAAGCTTAAATCACAGGCACGGGATAAGGATACGGTGAATTATGAATCTAACCAAGTGTTTTTTGACGTGTTAAGTAGCACACTAGTATTGTTGGTTAGAAGCAGTGACTCGGAGGATTCATCTAATAGTCTTGGTTGTGCTGAGGTGTTAGAGATATTCTACGACCTTTTTGGAAAATAACACTTTGGTAGGCTACCTTGGAGTGCAAGATTGAAAAAACTTGTCAAAACTAATACCAACATAAAACTTAGAATGACTCATTAATTTTGATAGATTTGCCTCGAAAAAAGAAATGATGCTTACGTGATTTTTGGGGATGAGGATTGTTGTAATAAATTTGCATGCTTGAATTCTGTGATTTAAGCTCAAAGAATTAAGAGTTGTAGTGGTGAAGTAATGGTTCATTTAGTTGGGTTGTTGAATAGATTACAAGTTTGATGGAGTACTAACTGAAGAAAATTTGCATATGGAAGATTGTGGTGGCTTCTTTGAATCATGATCGACTGCTTATGGTATTTGTTTAGAGCAAGCTTATGGCACCTTGTAAAATTATTTTAGAGGTTTCTCAACATTAGCTCTCGAGTTTGGAAAATGGATGTTTGAATGTGTCCCTAAAAATAGAATTGTGTAGTATAATTACATTTGTTGTTAGAAAATAATCTACGTTCAACGCACGTGTATACCAATTATTTATTATTAAATGATTCGAAGAACATATAAATTCTACAAGTTAAATGAATTTAATACAATAAAAGATGGCGAATATGAAGATTCAAGTGAAATTAATAATGAATATATATGCACTTATACTCCGTTTGATAGGAAGGATAGAAAGTAGGGAGGATGGAAATTAGAAGGGATACACTTTCTATTCTTTAAGGAAGGAAAGTAGAAATGATACATTTTCCTTCCTTTGTATTTGGTTGGATGGATGGAAAAAAAAAATGACTAATTTTATTTTTTTTGGGTGCTAACTAAAATTAGGGGTGACAATCGAGTAGTGTCGTGTCAAATTTGTATTGAGTTATTACTGGTTTGTGTCGAACATTAGTCACACTTAACTTAGCTCATTTAACTAATTGTGTCGTGTCGAGTTACGAGTTGACCTGTTTATTTTCGTGTTCGAATCAACTTCGTGTCATAAAATTCGTGTTAAATTCAAGTCGTGTCATCGTATTGAGTCAAAAATTTTCACCTCTAATTAAAATGGAAAAAATATTTTTTTTATTTTTTTATTTTTTATTTATTTTCAATAGATATATATATATATAAATACATATTTTTTTAATATTTTTTTATATGAAATTAATGTATACACAATATATGTATGTATAAAAAGATATATAAACAAATATGATACATCTCAATACAAATAATTAACTTTTCATTCACTTTCTTTCCGATTTTGGAGGGATTAATTTAGATGAATTGGAAAGAAAATTAATTCATCTACTTTTTCATTTTTCTTATTTTTCTTCTTTACCAAATATGATATTTTATTTATCCCTCCAACTTTTCATCCTTCCATTTTTTCATCATACTAAACAGAGCATTAAGATTGGAAAGTGACTCTTGAATGAATTGCAAAATGAATTTTATAGTATTAATTAAGTCAAAAATTGGGAATTAAAAAAAATTATTTTTTTTGATATTTTATAGTAGTATAAATAAATATAGATTGAGGGTGTAATGTAAGAAATTAAATTATAAACGTATAGAGTAAAAAAAATTAAATCTTTCGACATACAAACTACAGTTCCCCCAATCTTTTAATAACTTTTATTTGTATTTTTACAATGAAAAGGCTTGTGAGAAAATAATTCACTATATTGGATTTATCGTGATACTTATCAAAACTGGAGAATTACGAAAATGGGCCTATGAGTCTGAACCTAATAAGAGTATGGGCCTATAAGTTGAGGTTTGAAACTTGGATCAAACCCAACTTAGTCCATCTAAATATTGGCCTCTCCAAGAATAGAAGAGATGTTGAAGTTAAAGTAATTTTGAATTTAGAAGGCCTCTCCTAGCTTAGTTCGAAGGCAATTTTGAATTTTATCTTCTTCTTTTTTCTTCTCTAACATTATAAAACTTGTTACTGATGTATTAGAGCATTTCTAACCATGATTTAAATTTAGATTCAAATTTGATTAAAAAGCTTGATTTGGTATAAAATATTCCAATAGACAAACTCAAATATCTATTTAAATCTTTTAAAAAAATTCTTATTGTTCCAAAACTCCTTTTTTTGTGTCATTTCAAATCATGATATTTGACAAAATAAATGAAACTTCCATCCCTCTACAAATGGGTAATTCAAAACAAAATGAATATATATATATACAACACTACATGAAAATAAAGAAACCACCTTAGAATTTTAATATTGTTCTAATCCCTTATCATTTTTTATAAATTCAAATAAAAAAAAAAGAAAACAAATATAACTATTTTGACATGAGTTTGGTCTAAAGAACACAAAAACATACGTTTTTTAACAAAAATAAAAGATTGAAGAAAAAAAATGACGAATTTTTAAAATTTGTGAATAAAAAAAGCTTAAAATTTCAAAAATAATTAGTAGCCCGAAATTGTACTACCGATAATATTTAACTCGAAAAAATCAAAGAAAAATTTGATAGATAAGCTTAGGGTTTATATAGTATGAAAGGTGGGTGAGATTATGTTTTTAAAATATATAAAAAAGATAAAATATGAAAGATAAAAAAGAAAAAAACTTATCTACAGACCTTCAAATGATTTTTGAAAGCTTTGGTAGTGATCAACAATGGAAGTAACGTAGCAGAGAAAGGAAAGAAAAGACAGAGAAGAAGTCTTTAGTTTTAGATAAATTCAAAAAGTTACCGTTAGAAATTTGGTATAAAATTTGAATCTGTTTCAATTTAAGTTCAGAATAAGTTTTGCCTTCATTTTGTATAGGTTTGAGTTTAAAGTTAGAGAAGTTTTTTGAGTTATTTTAACTCAAATTTAAATTTGAGTATACATTTAAGTTAAGATTGAAAATGTTCTTACATTGGTATCATATCATAAGGGTTCACAGGAACTACATTGAAAAATTAAAATTTAAGAGGGTCATCCTTACAATATCTTAAAAAAATAAACAAAGATCAAATTATAAAGAGCTCGTAAATACGAAAAATTATCAGATTTAGAGAATATGAACATCGCCAACAATTTGTAGAGTTTGAAATTCCATGTGGAAAGTTAGCAAACACTCATCGTGCATTGATGGCGACCCATTAGGATACTCAAACAACCAAGGTGCTTGAGCTCAACTTTGGACTAGGATCGATTTTGGTTTGTCCAATCTCACTCCTATTTAGAAAATAAAGAAAAAATAATTAAATCTTTACGCTCGTTTCATGTCCAAGCTGAAGTCTGAGCAAATGTGCCACTCGGCTCAATAACCTCAAGCTCGATTCGTTTATGGTACAATATATGTAAGTTTTTCATAATAAAAAATTACAAAGTGTTACCCTTAGCTTAATGATAATTTGTTTAATTTCTAATTAGGAACTTGTGGGTGCAAATTTTATTGGTTATGTGATTTCAAGATTTACTCGAGCTCTAATTTGAGTAGTAGCACAAAAAAGAGTCAAAACGAGTTTAGTTTAAACGAGAATTCAAGCCTGACAATTAGTGGCTGGCTATAAAATTTGTTCTAGGCCCGGCTGACGTACATAAAATAACAAAAGGTTAATAGTATTTTTGATTCTTAAAGTATATACATTTTATCAGTTCAATCCCTTAAATATTAATTTTATCAATTTAGTCTATAAAATATTCAATTCGTGCTTAAATGGTCTCTACACAAATGAATCGTTAAGTGTTTGATGGAATGTTCATGTGATACTGTCTGAAACATGATACGTTGACACTTTCATCAATAAACTTAATGAACTGTCTGATTAGGGACCAAAATGATATGATTTAAAACTTTAGAGATCAAATTAATAAAATTTATATAATAAAACGAGCATACTTTGAAAACCAAAAATACTATTAACCCAATAATAAATCTATGTTTATCACATTATACTTGATACACAAAAATTAATCAATCTTATATAAACCAATAAAAAAATACTAGTTACCACAATGTAGCAAAGAGCGGTGCTAATTGTCATTTTGTAATTGACACCAATGAATTTTCATAATTTCATATTATAAAAAAAAAAAATCTATCTCTAATTATGTGATTAAGATATCAGCCAACCACCCACCGACACTCCAGTAGATTACATAATCTCCAACTTTTTAGTTTATTGGACAAAATATCTTCTAATCATTGTCATTGGGATATTAGCGAAACAAAATCAAGAAATTTAAGAACAAAAAATAGTGATATTTATTTAAAACTAATCGAAACGACAATCAATCAACACTGGTAGAAAAATAGAGATACATTTTTTTGCAGAAAAATAAAAATTAATTGCAGGTCAAATGTGAATACTTTCACTGTTAAATTAAGAAGATGGAACCAAAAAACTTGTGAATATGCAAAATAAGGTCAATTATACAAAGCACAAACAAAGTTTTAAAAAAAAAACTAAATAGTTAAAGCAAGAAAGTGTAGGGTGGGCACAAAAAAATATACTCTAATATTGTCTAAAATATTGTGTATATATTACAAGTAATTTTTTTTTAGGGTAAAAAAAAAAAAAAAAAAAATCATGTGCTAAGCTTTGGTCTCACTTTACCTCCTATATTTTTATGGGTTGCACTTAACTCCCTTTAACTAATAAACAAATTGCAAATGTTAACCGAGGCAATAGTTCATACCAAAAGACTATTATAACCTAATTTTCTTTGTGGTGTCATTGTTGTAGAACCATTATTTTTAAAAAACAAATCTTGCAATTTCTACCACCCTAGTCGCACCTCATCACCATAACCCAACCCAACTCCAACTCCTTGACCACTACACCACCACTACAAACCACATTTATATTGTGTGTGCTCGAATTTGTGTTTGAAGTTTAAAGTGATTATGAATTTTCAAACGGATTACATAGGAAATAACTTTTTCTTCTTCAATTGAGGCTTGGGTTGTGTTATGGGGTTGTTATATAGTGTATTGGAGTGTTTGAAAGTCATGGCCGGGAAGTGTGTGTATGGTGAAAAAACCATTAGAGTTTGGAATCTTAAAAATTAAAACTTCGAAAAAATTATTAAAGTTTCAAAAGAGGGATTAGGTCTAGTTAATTTGGAGTCAGAGATAGAGTTTGGAATCTTAAAATTTAAAACTTCGGAAAAATTATTAAAGTTTCAAAAGAGGGATTAGGTCTAGTTAATTTGGGGTCAGAGAATTCAAAAATGACCTTAGATTTGAGAAAACAAGTCGTTTGATGAGTCAAAAACGAACTAACTAGTCTGGCCAACTATGTTAAAACATTTTTGGGGCCTATTTTGACCAATGATTCAAAGAGTTTGAGGTTTATTTGAACGAGGAGGATTATGAGGTTCAAAACTAGGATGTACTGGGAGTTGAATGGTGTTGGAGTGAGGGTTTTTCATGTACTGTGGAGGAGGAAGGAGGAAAAAGAAGAAGAAGGGTGGGGGAATTGCAAGAGGAGTGGGTTAGGAGAAAGAGAGGAAGATGAAAGGTAAAATTGATAACTTAGGAAAAAAATTATTTGTTTTATAACACATTCTTAATTATCTAGTGTAATTACTGTGTCATTACCATAAACAGATTTTGTTAGATTTGCAGTTTGTTTACAAAAGTAAAACTCGTAAAAATAGAGGAGGGTAAAGTGAGATGGAGGTTCAGTACAAGAGGGTTTTTAGTTTTTTACCCTTCTTTTTTAAAGAATTGAGGGTGGGCCCCGTTCGCTGTGTAGATCCACATGTGTTGACAATTGAGCTTGAGCAAACCAAGGTTTTAGATGCTTAGTTCAATTAACATACCTACCAAGATACTAAATGCTTAATTTAATTAACCCCTGAAAACTCATTTATGTATGGTGGTGTGTCATTTATATTTATGATCCAACCAATGAGAGAATTTAAAGGAAAACAAAAAAAGGACTGATATAATAGCAATTTAGTTAGGGTTTCAACAAGAATTTAAACTTGACAACCAAACTCAAGCTAAACCAAGACTAGGTTTACAAATATTCAAATGGATCAACTCGATTAACATCCTTAAGTCTCATTTATATGTGTTTAAGTTTCATTATATTTATGGAAACTGATTTTCCAATTTTAAAAAAGCGCTGAAATTGATCCAAACGTCAATTATTATGTACTCCCCTTACAGTATATTCGCAGCACCTGTCCATTGTCTGCATGGACCAGCCGTAGCATTGAGAGATGCATATGGAATAACTCGTCACCTATTCCGATTCCATAATGGATAGACTAAACTTTTTCTTCTTAATCATGACATATTGCATAGAATTTGTTAAGGTTGCAATCACATTTTTATGGTTGTTTCTGTCATCTTTCTATCCTTGAACAACTTGCAACAAACATTTATGATTCATAGAGATCTATCCATCTACTTTGATTATAAAGATATGACCTTAGTGCATACAAGGCGAAAAAAGAGCTTTGTGGAAGATTCTTGAGTCAATAGTTGGAGTTCTAACTTTACAAAAAGTTTAAAAACAAGACTTTCCCCTGCATTTTCCTCAAATTTTGTTTTGTTCCCTCAATTAATCTGTGTATAAAGGAGCAAGGAAGTTGCAATGTTACACTTTCCTTAGCTTCCTCAGAATTTTCGATTTGAAAATATCGTGTGCCTCTCACGTCTTTGAGAGCAATTTGGTTTTCATTTTCGGCTTGTCCAATCACACTTTTCAACCATAAATATGACTGAATGTTAAAAAAAAAAAAAAGAAATTTGAATTGATCTAGATAGTTCGAGTACTAAACCGAGACATAATTTAATTTGGAGGAAAAAAAAAAAACATCTCCTATGGCGTGGGGGCAACGTGAGAGAGTTTACAAAAAGAAAATACTATTTGTACTTAGTTTTAAGATAAAAATTATGAAAAAATAGGTCTCATCGAACATTGAATGTAAAACTTAATTTAATAGTTGCAAAGAATTAAATCCTCAAATTAGGTCACCAAATCAAATTCAAACAGTGTTGCTCTTTCCAAAATGCTCAAATCTGGTAATAAATAAAAGATCATAATTTATGATAAATGATACCTTGCACTCTGAAAAGATTGTTAAATTTTTAATTTACACTTTAAAAGATAGAAATTTTCATATTGCATCCTCAATCAAACAAAAAAGTAGCAATGTGTTCCATTTTAAAAAATTAAGTGCAAAATTTATATTGAAAATGCTTAAAGTTGGGTATTATACAAACAATTATATATATATATATATATATATATATATATAGATAGATAGATAGAGGGAGAGAGAGAGAGAGAATAATATGACAAACACAATAAAAAATTTATCAAGAAAGGCTACAAACATTTATTTTTGTATTACATTGTTATCTGTTTATTTGATTGAGGGTGTACTATAAGAATTTCAATTATGTAGGGTGTTAATTGAGAATTTGATAATCTTTTAAGTTATAAAGTGTCATTCATCATAGAATTTATATGACACAAATGTAAGAACAAAAACAAGTGGTGAATGGTCCCCATTGCATTTTGTTTTCCATCCTGGTTTTATTTTCTAATTGTGAAGTGTTGCTCTGCTTGTGTCTAGACATCTTCAACCTATCTATATCAAACCCAAAAATACTAAGGATAAACAACAACTATTTCGAATACTGTATGCTTTATGTCAAATCATTCAATACGCATGATACACTTAAAAGTGAATAGCTTGCTTTAAAATTAGAGGAATTTGGAGTCGGCCCCCTAGACCAATAGGATTTTTTTTTTTTTAAATTTCACTTACCAATTTTTTTTGTAGATTAGGTTCTTGTTGAAAGGTCAAAACAATGATATAAATGTATCTTCAACCATTACTCAAATTTAAATTAACATATGAGTAAAAAGTTTGATTTGATATAAAAGACTCTAATGGACAAACTCAAATTTAAAGCAGGAGAGACCCAAATTTAAATGAAGATAAATCTAAATTTAAAAGGAAGTAAGGATGACCATTAGATTTTTAAAAGATAGTAAAATCTTACTATTAAAGATTTGAGTCTCCCTTGATAGTAAAAAAATAAGTTTTCCTTGATTTGGTATTAGTTTGAGTCAAGAGTTGGAACAAATTCTTTAAATTTTTTTACTCAAATTTAAATTTGAGTCTAAATTTGAATAAGAGTTAGAGATGTCCTAATGTCATTTACAATTATAAAAAAATAACGACAATGTCATCGCATAATTTAAACATCTATTCTAAAAAGTTACATCCTCATAATATACATTTTTCTCCATAAACACAAATTATAAGATATGCACACTAAAAAAAAGTATGCAATTAAATATAAATATATATATATATATATATAAGTTCAAGCCAAAAAATAACAAGCACGCAATAAAAAAAAATAAAAAATAACAAGTACACAACAATCATCAAATAGTACACCAAAACACAGATCGTCAGACAAGTACACTAAAATACAGATTGTCAGACATAATTATACTATCCAAATAGTTTGATTCATGAGTTTGAATTTCTAAACTGACAGACAACACCGCAAATCCCCAATAACAAACACAAAAAAAAAAATAATAATTATATTTTAAACTGAAATCATGTAATAAGGGCAAAATGAATAATGAGAATCAGAAAATAACCAATCCCTTAACATTTTTCCCAATAAAGGACCCGTATTCAAATTTTATCAAAAATCGAAAGACATTTTTTTATACTAAAAATTTGATAGTATTAAAATTAATTTACATACCAAAGAAGAAAACCCTAAGCTAATTTACTATTAAAATTAAGCAAGCGAAACTTGGCCAAAAAGCCCTCGAACATTGTCCCATAAGAAGTCGGTCATGTTTAGGACGAAAAACATCTGCGCGATGTTAGACTGTGACAAAATCACTATTGGAGCCAAAGTTATACAACTTTTCGTCCAATCAATGACAGGTGTCTGTGGCGGGGAGTAATATAAAATTAAAATAATTCATCCAACGAATGTGTAACATGAGAAACAAAACATTTGAGGAAGTGATATAAATAGGAGCATAACTGAGGGGATCAAAGTGTACTTTGTCCAAGAACTAGTAAAATAAAATGCTGGGAAAGAAGAAGTCTTTTCAAGAGCTGCTAATATAAGATGCTTGAAAGGAAAATTTGAGATTATGTCAATTATACTTTCACCCATTGATTGATCACCGACTAACTGTGTATGGACGAGGAGCTCGCATATAAATAATAGGACCTGAATTCATAGAATGTAAACTAGGATCAAATGAAATAGTAATAGAGAGTATTTGAGTCAAAGATCTCAAGTGAAGTATTAGAAAAACTTATCAATTAGTATTTGGTCTAATAATATTTCTTATCTTGTGAAAATTTTATTTTCTTGAGGTCAAAGACTCAAGCCTCTTTCTCCCCCCAAAAAAAAAAAAACTAAAAAAAACTCGAGAGACAATAACCCTGGTTTGTGAATATAGAGTGCAAGGGATGGTCTTTTAACTTGAAGACGAGCAATAAGAAAAAGAATAATGTTATTTAGAGTTAAAATTTTGATTTAATTTATTGACTTAATGATATAGTTGACGATAAAATAATCATTACAACGGTGATATCATGTGACAATGTGGTATGATATCACAAACTAATAATATTAAAATAAATGAGTAAATAGATTCCACAAAAATTAATAACAAACTTATCATGTAAGCAAATAACTCCCCACTCTTCCTCATTATAAACCCAAGTGAAGTTCACCTTGACCACTTAGAGTTTTATTATTGATTAGTGGTACTAAGTCATTAATGATGACATAGTATCACTATAGCATTGAATATTTACTCATAGTTTGCATTGTAATTATTGGATCGACATCAACTTTTAATGTTTGATAAGGCTCATAATTAATAAAGTCATGATAAATTAAATCGATAAATTAAATTTCAATAACATTACTCAAAAAAAAAATAATTCAATTTGAAGGTGACGGATAGGCAACGGAAGGTTAAAGAGGGAAAAATGAAAGTCAGGGATGATCATGTCGGATATTATATCCATTTAGGAAAACGTGAAAGTGTAAAGATTACAAGTGGGAAAATGGAGACAACGAGGGCGGTACGGAATAAAAAATTTCGGTATCGTAGTATCAAATTTTACAAGTTTTGTTAGTTGATATACAAATTTTGTAGATTTGTTTACGATAAAAAAAAATGCAATTTTTATGATTTAAGTTACAATTTTTATGGATTATTTATAATTTTTGTGGATTATTTGGGATTGATTTTAAAATTTTTAAGATCAATAACAAGAAATCACAAAATTTATAAATAATATTCCAAAATTGTAAATGACCATAAAAAAATAGTAAATAATCCTTAAAAATTATAAAAATAAATTACAAAACTTAATGGTGGTATAATATCGGAAAAAACTATTGGAACCGTAGACTTCTCCGATCAATAAAAGTCACTTATAATTCAAATGGGATTCAATTGGGGGTCAACATTAACAAAAAATAGGATTGATCCCAAGATTGAACTCAAATGACTATGCTTTGGCCTAAACTCGCCTCATTGAATATTTTACCCAACTAATGGTGGACCAAATATGAGTTTTGGTCAATTTTGAGCAAATATTTAAGTGAAATTCACTCGTCGTTTTCAGTCATTTTTCATGTGTTCATATCCTACTTAACAAATAAACTAACATAGCATATTCATTTGTTCACATTGAGTAAAAAAATAAATGAGAAAATCGGCTCTAAAATAATTCATTTAAAAGGTGGAAATGTGGTTGGAACATATGCATAAGAACCTCAGTTTCACGTTATTTGAGGAATGAAAATTTGCTCGAAGGGTTGGGCCTCAAAGGACACCCTACTTTTGTGGAGGGGAGAGGACATAAACGGACTTGAGTTCAATCACATACACTCATGCAGTGTCGCTCCGACCGGTTTGGATAAAATTTGTTTGTCAAATGAGTATTAAATTTTTTATCCAATTTTAATTTTTTGTCCGTTCAAAATTCGCACCAATTTAGATTTAAATTTTGACTCTGTTCATTAATAGATACATTCTAGGTTGTATCTATTCGTGTTATGGTCAATCACCTTTTCATTTACAAATTGTCAAACCTCATTAGCATTCTACATTTGAGGAATTCGTCATTACTAACGGTCTGTATATTTATAATATACAGTTTTCATCTGAGAGAGTACAGCACCAAAGTTTTCAATTCGCCAAACATACAGATTGCTGTGTTTCATATATATGTGTTAGATGAAATTTGTCTTAAACACATGATGTCAAACACTAGTGTGGGGGCAAAATATGTCAAACATTAGTCGTGGTTAATCGATAGACATTCTCCCAACAATTAAATCAAAAGTTTCCCTAGAAAACAAAAAAATAATATTTCGGTATATTAATGTTTTTGGAATAATTATAGTGAGAAATTAGCAGTGTAAGTGCTTGAATTCACAAGGGAAAATTACAACTAGAACATTTGAAGTTTATTACTTAATCACTAAGACTTCATGATATTTAAAATATTACACACAAATTCCCTAAAATTTGTACACGCATAATACATAGACCCTGTCGTTAATGTATGTTAGTATATCCAAGAATCAAAATATCGTTTCGAAATGGTAAAAATGTCTGAAACGTTTCTATTTTCAAGGAGACCGAAACAAATCAGTGATAGAATCGAAATTCTAATATTTCGAGATATCTTATAATGTTTTGAGATGTATTATAATATTTTAATATATTTACACAATTGTTTTAGAATGTTTCAAGTTATTTCAAGATATTTTGATATATTTAAATCAATATTTTAGAAAAATAATTTTAATTTTTTTATTTTTTTCATTATATTTCCGAAACGGGTCGAAACGTTTCTGAAACACATCAAAACATTTTCGTTTCCTAGGTGACCAAAATAATACACCAAAACGAAATTTTGATTCTAGAATATATTTGTTAATTAAATTACATCTAGAACCCTGAAATTTGAAACTAAGACCCATAAAATTTAAAATAATACACTTAGATAAAAAAAAATACTCCAATTAAAAATAGAATATTAAATATTTTAAATTTTACAACAAAAATTCATGTTTTATTATGTCATTTATTGAAATAAAATTCAAAAATGAAAATCTAATTTTTTTTTTAAAAAAATGATCATTAGTACTATTGATACCAAAATTTAAACGACCTCTATGTCAGTTTATGGGGCTTCGATTAAATGAAAAAGAAGTCGAAGACCGGAGGGGAGCTCCGGGGGTCGACTCTTCGATACCTAAGTCAGTAAGTGACTCAAATTTATGAATTGCTTTTAGAAGTTAGAAATGACATACCTGAAGCATCAATGGAGTTCTTTTTATAAGAGGTCCAACATATTGAATTGCGTAGGGATAATGATTGAAGATCTAATTCATCATAGAAAGATAAATATTATGTCATTATCTTTATACGGTGTTTGATATTATCTGTGTGATTAAATTTAGCTTATTCATGATATGCAAAATCATTTTCAAATTATAACTCTTGACAGGATGGGTTGGATTTGGACTTTTCACCTTGGATTAATTTTTCCATTATCAAATACAAACATAGGAAATAAACCTAATCAACACATTTGCATGTTCTATTATATTATCCGTTGACATAAAACTAAACAAATCTCAATTTTTTGAGAAAAAAAATAGTAACCAATATAAATTTATCAAAGAACTCAATTCAACACTCATTTGCATACAATTACATTGTCTGTTGGAATAAAACTAAAAAATTAAATAAGGGGTTAAACTGTAATAAACACAATATCTTCTACTTTTAATTGGGGTAATTTGATCATTTAAAAGATTTCGTTAGTTATGTAATTAATATGGGGTCTAAATATAATATTTCGAACTTGAGAAGTATAAATGTTATTCGTCTACAAACTTAGGAGGTCTGAGTGTAATTTACTAATGAATATATTTAATAAATATTGACGGTAGGGGTCTAAGTATTACGTGAGTATAAACTTCAGGAGGTCTATGTGTAACATTTCAAATATCAAAGGATCTAAGTGATTAAGTGATAAACTTTATGGAGTTTGGGTGTATTTTTCCTAAGTAAAAATGCAAGGTTATTAGTATTTTTTATCTCTAAAATATACATTTTTTATAAGTTTAATTCTCAATGTATCAATTTTGTCAATTTAAACCCTAAAATATTCAATTTGTACCATTTTAGTCCTCACATAGACGGATCGTTAAATTTTTGATAGAATGATCACGTGTTGGGCACGTCTACAAAAATGACACGTGACCGTTTTCGTTAAAAAAACTTAACGGCCTATCTATGTAGAGACCAAAATGACATAAATTGACTATTTTAAAAATTAAATTTATAAAATTAATACATTAAGGACTAAACTAACAAAAAATATATACTTTAAATACTAAAAATACTATTAATCCAAAAATATATACATAATGAGTTGGGAAAGTTGGGAAGCATGCAAATATAAACGTGGATCCTAGGCAAGGGCAGTACGGGCATTGAACCGGAGGGGCAAATGATCCCTCAATTCATAGCGCCTGTCTGGGTCAACACATGACAATGGAGGGGACCAATGGCGATAACGGGGAGACATGATATTGTTATGTGTTGTTATCGACAATACCCACACACAAGATAAATGAGGGGCAAGACTGTAATATCGCCTGTGGTACCATCATAATAAAAATTATAATTTTTTAAGATATAAATTACAACTAAAAAATCATGAAGCATCGTAAGAAAGTGTAATTTCATATTTAAAATGTATAACTTGATCCCAAAAAATAATAATAATAATAACTTTGGCTACAGTACCAATGGTTTTTGGGTGCCATAAAATTACCCGACAAACGAGAGGACAATGACAAACATTAAAGTGGTCCTGAGATTACCCTAATTTTGTGAATTTCATGCTTTGTGTGAGTAATCCAACGGCCAAGCCGTTTGTCTTTTGCCTCGTTTACATACCAGAAGAGGAGTAAATATCGAGTGTAATCGGCCAATAACAAAAATAAAAAGGATAAAATATTGCTTATTTTTTATCATGGATATGATTGTGTATTACAGGACTAGAGTTATGAGTTTTAGTGGGACTCACTTCTTGATTTGTTTACTTATTAATAAACGGTTACATCACGTAACACTGTTAACATGGTGTAAAAGTTACACTCAATAATTTTTCCCAAAAGAGATACACTGGTTAACTCTATGGTAACTAAGTCGGTTTGGTATTTTACCTCTATTAATATTGACCATTGAGTTTAAGTTGGATGATTTACAACTGCTGAATAAAAAAATAATGAAGTAATAAAAATAAAAAATATTGTGTCCATGGCACATTTTTATTTGTTAAGAAGTGGAGATAAGATATTAAAGAAAACATTTTTTTTGTATTGTAATGGGATCGGATATTTAATATTAGTATATTCGTTATTACATGTGCCTGAAGGCACAGAGTAATAAAAAAATGGTCAATAATAAAAATATTTATATTCACACCCGTAATCAAATCACAAATATAGAGAATAGAGAAAAGAATTTTAAATACTGATTGTAGTGTGAGTGAGCACCGGTAGATGACAGTAATGGTGGTGAGAAACGGTGATGGTTATGGTGGTAGTGAGTGGCGGTGGCTGGTGGTGGTGGGTGTTGACGATAGATGATGGTGATAGTTGGATTATGGTGGTAGTGGTAATAAATATAATAATGAGATGATAATGGTAGTGGATGGGGTGAGTGGACTACCATAGTAGTATTTAGTAGTGAGTGATAATGGTGGTAGTGGTGGCACTGGAGTAGTGGAGGTGGTGGGGTAGTGGTGGTGGTGACGGTGGTCGTGGGTGATGGTGGGACAGTGGCGGTAGCTGCAGTTTGGTGGTGGGGGTGGCCATGGTGATAGTGGTAGTAAGGGTTGTGGTGGTGGTGGTGGGGAGGTGGGGGGTGGTGATGATAACGATGGTGATGGTAGTGGTTGTTTTGGTAAAGGTGGGGGTGGGGTTGGGGTGGCGACGGTTATGGTGGTGGGGGTAGTTATGGTAGTAGAGTGGTGGCGGTGGTGGTAGTGGTGATGGTGGTGGAGCTGGAGGGGGTGGTGGTAGTAGTGGTAATGTTAGGACGGTGATAAACACTATTTTTTTTTTAAAATACTTATGAGAAGTATAAGTTTTAAAAATACTTTTAAAAAGTCACCTAAAACACATCCCTCCCTATTAAATTTTGGGTATTAATATTAACCATTAGATAAATTTTAAAGTAAAATTTAAAAAGTCTCAACTGTGAAAAATAAAAATTATTTTATTTATCATTTAAAATTTGAATTCTATTGTACTTTATTATATAGATATTAATTATAAAAAAATTGACCATAAAAAAAGAAAATGGTACTGTATCAAAAATTACTACTTTTAATAGCAAGTTATACATTAATGACAGTGCTCCCCCCTAGATACTAGAGGATTACAACTGTATGACCGTGACACAAAGTTGATGTGTTGCATTTTCCTTTAACAAGACCCAACAATTTCATGTACGTTACACCAATCAGCTGCCACATATGACACGCGAAGTGTGGTATGTAAAGTTATTTTATTTTATTGTTTTATTTAATTCTATTTTTTCATGATCAATGTTTATAAATAAATAATCGAAGGTTTTTGGTTACAAATTCGGTCATATAGACATTGATCAGCCTCTACCTCCATGCAGAGAAGTTTTAAGGTTAAGTCATGTCTAACATAGCACCGGTCACAAGAAAGAGAATATCACAACTCAAAACACTGTATGAATTGGCTCACCAATTTTTTTTTTTTATACGTGAGGAGTGTCTAGATCAGTTTATGCATGTTTTGTCTAATTTTTTTTCTAGTTCGGTCAAAAATAATTCATACATACTAGAATTAAGGTATTCATGAAGGATAAATCCTTCATAATCATACCCCAATAAATTGTTAAAATTCAAGTTCAGGACGCCTGAATTTATAATTTGTTTATGTTATTACTTGAACTATTTATTAAAGTTGACTCACTAGATTTCATCATTAACAAAAAGTGTTAATTTGAAATAAATTATTTTAATATATGTTGTAGCCAATACGATATCCAAAAGTGTTGAAGCCCTGTTCTTTCTCAGAGTTCAGGCCCATAAGTCTATGCAATTTTTTATACAAAGTCTTCACTAAGATCCTATCCAATAGACTTGCTTCCCTTCTTCCATCTCTGATTTCAAATGCATAGCATGGTTTTGTCAAAGGGAGAGGGATTGGGGACTNGGTGGGGGTAGTTATGGTAGTAGAGTGGTGGCGGTGGTGGTAGTGGTGATGGTGGTGGAGCTGGAGGGGGTGGTGGTAGTAGTGGTAATGTTAGGACGGTGATAAACACTATTTTTTTTTTAAAATACTTATGAGAAGTATAAGTTTTAAAAATACTTTTAAAAAGTCACCTAAAACACATCCCTCCCTATTAAATTTTGGGTATTAATATTAACCATTAGATAAATTTTAAAGTAAAATTTAAAAAGTCTCAACTGTGAAAAATAAAAATTATTTTATTTATCATTTAAAATTTGAATTCTATTGTACTTTATTATATAGATATTAATTATAAAAAAATTGACCATAAAAAAAGAAAATGGTACTGTATCAAAAATTACTACTTTTAATAGCAAGTTATACATTAATGACAGTGCTCCCCCCTAGATACTAGAGGATTACAACTGTATGACCGTGACACAAAGTTGATGTGTTGCATTTTCCTTTAACAAGACCCAACAATTTCATGTACGTTACACCAATCAGCTGCCACATATGACACGCGAAGTGTGGTATGTAAAGTTATTTTATTTTATTGTTTTATTTAATTCTATTTTTTCATGATCAATGTTTATAAATAAATAATCGAAGGTTTTTGGTTACAAATTCGGTCATATAGACATTGATCAGCCTCTACCTCCATGCAGAGAAGTTTTAAGGTTAAGTCATGTCTAACATAGCACCGGTCACAAGAAAGAGAATATCACAACTCAAAACACTGTATGAATTGGCTCACCAATTTTTTTTTTTTATACGTGAGGAGTGTCTAGATCAGTTTATGCATGTTTTGTCTAATTTTTTTTCTAGTTCGGTCAAAAATAATTCATACATACTAGAATTAAGGTATTCATGAAGGATAAATCCTTCATAATCATACCCCAATAAATTGTTAAAATTCAAGTTCAGGACGCCTGAATTTATAATTTGTTTATGTTATTACTTGAACTATTTATTAAAGTTGACTCACTAGATTTCATCATTAACAAAAAGTGTTAATTTGAAATAAATTATTTTAATATATGTTGTAGCCAATACGATATCCAAAAGTGTTGAAGCCCTGTTCTTTCTCAGAGTTCAGGCCCATAAGTCTATGCAATTTTTTATACAAAGTCTTCACTAAGATCCTATCCAATAGACTTGCTTCCCTTCTTCCATCTCTGATTTCAAATGCATAGCATGGTTTTGTCAAAGGGAGAGGGATTGGGGACTGTATTTCTTTAGCTCAGTTAATGGTGGTAGAGCTTGATAGGAAAGTTGAGGCTGGCAACGTGATTCTTAAACTGGATATGATGAAGGCGTACGATCGCATAGAGTGGGATTTTTTGAAAAGAACCTTGACTTGTTTTGGCTTTTCAAGCTTGTTCATTTCTATCATTGGCAACTGCTTAAAGAATCAATTTTTCTCGGTCTGCTTGAATGGGAAAAGATTCGGTTTCTTTCCTTCGTCTAGAGGACTGAGACAAGGTGACCCAATTTCTCCGGCTCTCTTTATTCTGGCAGAGGAGGTTTTAAGTAGAGGACTGTTGAAGCTGTATGGTGAAGGCAGAATCAAGGCTTTTCATGCAGGGAGGAATGCACTTCTTGTCTCTCATCTGCTTTTTGCAGATGATACTCTACTGTTTCTTAGGGGTAATAAACTTTCCATGGAACGATTGATGAGGTTTTTGGCAAGATACAAGGATAGCTCTGGACAGAGGATAAGTAAACATAAAAGCTCTTTCATATGTTCCTCCAATATTCCTCGGGGCAGGACAATGACTCTATCCAGAATTGCTCAAATTCCAATAAAACAATGTCCCTTCGTCTACCTGGGATGCCCCATGATAAGAGGAAGATATAAACTGCGGGATTTTGAGGATGTGGTCCTAAAATTCAAAGCCAAAATGGAAGGGTGGTACGCACGCTTACTTTCAAACATGGGCAGAATTGTGTTGATTAAATCAGTCCTTAATTCTGTTCCTATTCATTTGCTCGCTTGTCTAAGCGTGCCCAAAGGCATCCTGGCAAAGTTGAATTCTCTCATGGCCTCCTTTATGTGGCTAGGCAGGATGGGGGAGAGGAAAAGGCATTGGGTTTCATGGTCTGTAATTACAAGACCCAAGCAAGAGGGGGGGCCTAGGGATTCGTAAATTTGAAGATATCCAAACGGCATACCGTTGGAAGCAGGCATGGGGTATTCTTAAGGGCGACTCTCTGTGGGCAAACATGTTTAGAGAAAAATTCTTAAAAGGCAATCACTTGATGCGATGCACGGGTACTGGAAAAATGCGTATATTTCGAATGCTGCAACCTTTCTTTAGCTTGATTATGACCAACTCACAGGTCATGGTGGGGAATGGGAAGAATGTTGACTTTTGGTGTTCGAACTGGACTGGATCTGGATCTGGCCCTCTTCTGCTCAGGTATGTCGTTTCTCCCTCGTGCTTTCCATGCCTGGATGAGTTATGGGCTGATGGGTGCTGGCAGTGGCAAAGTTTGGGGGTGCAGGTATCTGAACAGTTAAAGCATGAAGTACAGAATTCTATGATTTGTTTAAGCGAAAAGGAAGATCGACTGATATGGAAATTAACTGATTCGGGAGAGTCCAATGTCAAGTCTGCTTGGGAGGCAGTGAGAGCTTCGAGTGTCCCTGTGCCTGTGACCTCTGTGATCTGGAACCAATCGGTTTTCCCAAGTGCAAAACTGCTGGGCTGGAAGATATATCAGAAAGCAGTAGTAGAGGACTCAAACTTCCAACGGGTCGGTGTTGATTTGGCCAGCAGATGTTCTCTACGTTACAAGGCTGTGGAATCTACTTCTCACCTGTTCATACAATGCAACTTTGATAAAGAGGTTTGGGGGAAACTGGCTGCATTTCGTGGTTTTCAGGTTTTCTCCGCTGAATCCTCTGGTTTGTATGATGAGACTGATCAAAATTTTAAAAAAACACTCTGTAAGTCAGAACTTGTTAAGAGGTGTTCCACTGGTGGTAATTTGGAGATTATGGAGGGAGCGATGCAGAAGGGTCTATGAAGATAGCTCACTCTCGGCCTATGCTGTGTTTCTAGATATCTGCTCCACTCTGCGTCTTCAGGCTTATGGCGTTAGACCCAAAGATAAGGAAGGCATGATTGGTATGGAATTCTTGAGGGCATTAAAGGTAGAGCTGAGGCATGAGCTGAAACAAAAAATTATTTGCATAAACTGGTCCCTTCCTCCTTCGGGCATTTTAAAGCTAAATGTGGATGGGGCATCGAAAGAAAATCCTGGAAGAGCTGGGGGCGGAGCTGTGGTAAGGAATGACTTGGGGCACATAGTTCTGGCTGCTTCTTTTTTTTACGAGGTGTGTTCCAACACGGAAGCTGAGTTGCATGCTCTCAAGGATGGTTTATTGCTATTTAGAAGTTATGGACTTCTAAATTATAATCTTCAGATTGAAACTGATTCGGCCATGATGGTTCAAATGATAATGAAAGGGCACATGAGGGCCTGGAAGTTTTGGAGAATTTGTGATTTGCTGTTTTGGAGGGTACCTCTTCGGATTTCACACTTGATTTAAAGATTCCTCTCCGGGTTAAATTAATCCAGATGCAGGATCAACAAGGTGTTAAAACGCCAAGGAAAAAGTGCGCCATTTTTGTGATTTTTTACCTATATTATGGATCCATTTCACATGATGGGGCTTTTGCTAAGGCTGCCATGGTTTATGGTCATTGGACTGTTTAGCTGGTTTTGCTCTAGTCAGCTGATTTTCTTTCCAACTGGTTCTCTCTGTGATGTGGTGCTTTCAGTTTGGAGGACTCTGCTGGTTTCCCTTGTTCCTGCTGGTTTTTCAGGCAACATCTGTTTCTTTAATGCTGTTGTGGGGGTTCTCATGTTGCTTTTCTGCTGCTTGTTGTCTGGATGCACTGTTCATGTGAACTGCTTCGCGATTGCTGCAGATTGTCTCTTCCAGCTGATCTCAGTTGGTTTATTGACTGGAACACAGTTGGTTTTCAGCTGGGACTTCAGCTGCTCCTAGCTGAGATTTATTGTTACTTTTACGCCTTCTGCTGTATCATGTTGGCATTTATTGGCTTCCTCTCAGATGTTGGTATTTCACGGTTCTGTTCAGCAGCATTTCTTCTCTGTCCAAGTCCACTGCTCACGTGAGCAGTCCGGTTACTGCACTGCCGAATGTTCTTGTTTTCCAGCTGGTTTTCCAATTGGTTTCTTGCTTGTATGAGCCACTCAGCTGGCCTCTCTACTATTTTTTTGGTTTTGCAATGAAGGAGTGCTGGCGGCTGTGTGTGGGTTCTGATCAGAAGGGGACTGTTCACGTGAACAGTCCAGATGCTGTTGCAGCTGATTTTTTTCAGCTATTTTTTTGTTTCTTTCCTCGGTTCCAGCGGCTGCTCTGAATTAACTGGCTTTCAGCGGGATCCCAGCTGCTTTCTCTTATGGTGTTACTGCTGCCTTTTCTGATGAATTTCAGCTGCCTCTGCTCTCACCCTTTGCAGCTGCTTTTCATGCGTCTGTTCACCTGATTACAGCTGGAATTTCAGCTGCTGTTCAACTGGATTAATGCCACTTTTGTGCCTTCTGCTGTTCAACAAAATTTCTATAATAGAAAAGAGAACAAAATACANGGAGGACGAATAGATATACTTATCTTTTCAATCATAAGCTCGCCTTGCAAACTTATCTCCTTCAACTCTTCTTAGTCTTTCAAAAGCAAACATCCATTCTACAAACAAATGAAATTAAAACACAAAATAGATTTGTCACCCACATAAATATCAAAATCTAAAGAACAACAACAAAAAACAATAACAGACAAAAATACGAGAAGAATGATGAGCTAGTGGAGCAAAAAAAGCAAAAAAATAATAAACCCAAATCCATATNAAATGATGAGCTAGGGGAGCAAAAAAAGAAAAAAAACAAAAAACCCAAATCCCTATCCCCTAAGCCTTTAAACCTTAACTCTTAGCCCTTATTCGAGTAACCCCTACCCCTAACCTCTAACACCTAAACCCCTAAACCTTAACCCAAAACACCTATAGCTCTAATCCCCGAGCCCTATGGCCTAAACCTCTTTGAATTCTACGTTCTATTAGTCACTTTTACATGCTACAAACTCCTAATATTCTTCCATACTTTGTCCTTTTGCTCTCCTCCAAATAATTCAACTTTCTTTCCAACATATAACAATTTAATAGAAAGGTAATAAAATAGAGAAATAAAACATAACTCCTAGAATAGAAAAGCGAACAAAATACATATTATCAAAAAAGTGCTAAACAATTAAAGGTTTGGAAAAACATGAAAACAACAACGATAAATGAAAAGGAACCTATCGGATAATGAGAGTATTGGGGGATGAAAATAATAGAAAGAATGATCATAACAAACAATAAACACAAAAACAAGTAGAAATAGTCAAGTGTAAAACATATTTTACATATAAAATAAAGTCAACGCAACTAGGACGAATATATATACTTATCTTTTCAATCATAAGCTCGCCTTGCAAACTTTTCTCCTTCAACTCTTCTTAATCTTTCAAAAGCAAACATCCATTCCACAAACAACTGAAATTAAAACACAAAATAGATTTGTCACGCACATAAATATGAAAATCTAAAGAACAACAACAAAATATAATAAGAGACAAAAATAGGAGAAGAAAGATGAGCTAGTGGAGCAAAAGAAGCAAAAGAACAATAAACCCAAATCCATATCCCCTAAGTCTTTAAACCTTAACTCTTAGCCCATATCCCTGTAACCCCTACCCCTAACCTCTAACACCTAAACCCCTAAACCTTAACCCAAAACACCTATAACTCTAATCCCCGAGCCCTATGGCCTAAACCTCTTTGAATTCTACGTTCTATTAATCACTTTTACATGCTACAAACTCCTAATATTCTTCCATACTTTGTCCTTTTGCTCTCCTCCAAATAATTCAACTTTCTTTCCAACATATAACAATTTAATAGAAAGATAATAAAAAAAAGAAATAAAACATAATTCCTAGAATAGAAAAGCGAACAAAATACATATTATCAAAAAAGTGCTACACAATTAAAGGTTTGAAAAAACATGAAAACAACAACGATAAATGAAAAGAAACCTATCGGATAATGAGAGTATTGGGGGATGAAAATAATAGAAAGAATGATTAAAACAAACAATAAACACAAAAACAAGTAGAAATAGTCAAGTGTAAAACATATTTTACATATAAAATAAAGTCAACGCAACTAGGACGAATATATATACTTATCTTTTCAATCATAAGCTCGCCTTGTAAACTTTTATCCTTCAACTCTTCTTAATCTTTAAAAATCAAACATCCATTCCACAAATACCTGAAATTAATACACAATATAGGATTGTCACGCACATAAATATGAAAATCTAAAGAACAACAACAAAACATAATAAGAGACAAAAATAAGAGAAGAATGATGAGGTAGTGGAGCAAAAGAAGCAAAAGAACACTAAACCCAAATCCATATCCCCTAAGCCTTTAAACCTTAACTCTTAGCCTATATCCCCGTAAACCCTACCCCTAACCTCTAACACCTATAACTCTAATACCCGAGCCCTATGGCCTAAACTTCTTTGAATTCTGCGTTCTATTAATCTCATTTACATGTTACAAACTCCTAATATTATTCCATACTTTGTCCTTTTGCACTCCTCCAAATAATTCAACTTTCTTTCCAATATATAACAATTTAATAGAAAGGTAATAAAAAAAAGAAATAAAACAATATTTCAAGAATAGAAAAACGAACAAAATACATATTATCAAAAAAGTGTTAAACAATTAAAGGTTTGAAAAACCATGAAAACAACAACGATAAATGAAAAGGAACCTATCGGATAATGAGAGTATTGGGGGATGAAAATAATAGAAAGAATGATCATAACAAACAATAAACACAAAAACAAGTAGAAATAGTCAAGTGTAAAACATATTTTACATATAAAATAAAGTCAACGCAACTAGGACGAATATATATACTTATCTTTTCAATCATAAGCTCGCCTTGCAAACTTTTCTCCTTCAACTCTTCTTAATCTTTCAAAAGCAAACATCCATTCCACAAACAACTGAAATTAAAACACAAAATAGATTTGTCACGCACATAAATATGAAAATCTAAAGAACAACAACAAAATATAATAAGAGACAAAAATAGGAGAAGAAAGATGAGCTAGTGGAGCAAAAGAAGCAAAAGAACACTAAACCCAAATCCTTATCCCCTAAGCCTTTAAACCTTAACTCTTAGCCCTTATCCCCGTAACCCCTACCCCTAACCTCTAACACCTAAACCCCTAAACCTTAACCCAAAACACCTATAACTCTAATCCCCGAGCCCTATGGCCTAAACCTCTTTGAATTCTACGTTCTATTAATCACTTTTACATGCTACAAACTCCTAATATTCTTCCATACTTTGTCCTTTTGCTCTCCTCCAAATAATTCAACTTTCTTTCCAACATATAACAATTTAATAGAAAGGTAATAAAATAGAGAAATAAAACATAACTCCTAGAATAGAAAAGCGAACAAAATACATATTATCAAAAAAGTGCTAAACAATTAAAGGTTTGGAAAAACATGAAAACAACAACGATAAATGAAAAGGAACCTATCGGATAATGAGAGTATTGGGGGATGAAAATAATAGAAAGAATGATCATAACAAACAATAAACACAAAAACAAGTAGAAATAGTCAAGTGTAAAACATATTTTACATATAAAATAAAGTCAACGCAACTAGGACGAATATATATACTTATCTTTTCAATCATAAGCTCGCCTTGCAAACTTTTCTCCTTCAACTCTTCTTAATCTTTCAAAAGCAAACATCCATTCCACAAACAACTGAAATTAAAACACAAAATAGATTTGTCACGCACATAAATATGAAAATCTAAAGAACAACAACAAAATATAATAAGAGACAAAAATAGGAGAAGAAAGATGAGCTAGTGGAGCAAAAGAAGCAAAAGAACACTAAACCCAAATCCTTATCCCCTAAGCCTTTAAACCTTAACTCTTAGCCCTTATCCCCGTAACCCCTACCCCTAACCTCTAACACATAAAGCCCTAAACCCCTAAATCTTAACCCAAAATACCTATAGCTCTAATCCCCGAGCCCTATGGCCTAAACCTCTTCGAATTCTACGTTCTATTAGTCACCTTTACATGCTACAAACTCGTTATATTCTTCCATACTTTGTCCTTTTGCTCTCCTCCAAATATTTCAACATTCCTTTCAACATATAACAATTTAATAGAAAGGTAATAAAATAGAGAAATAAAACATAACTCCTAGAATAGAAAAGCGAACAAAATACATATTATCAAAAAAGTGCTAAACAATTAAAGGTTTGAAAAAACATGAAAACAACAACGATAAATGAAAAGGAACCTATTGGATAATGAGAGTATTGGGGGAGGAAAATAGTAGAAAGAATGATCATAACAAACAATAAACACAAAAACAAGTAGAAATAGTCAAGTGTAAAACATATTTTACATATAAAATAAAGTCAACGCAACTAGGACGAATATATATACTTATCTTTTCAATCATAAGCTCGCCTTGCAAACTTTTCTCCTTCAACTCTTCTCAATCTTTCAAAAGCAAACATCCATTCCACAAACAACTGAAATTAAAACACAATATAGGTTTGTCACGCACATAAATATGAAAATCTAAAGAACAACAACAAAACATAATAAGAGACAAAAATAAGAGAAGAATGATGAGGTAGTGGAGCAAAAGAAGCAAAAGAACACTAAACCCAAATCCATACCCCTAAGCCTTTAAACCTTAACTCTTAGCCCTTATCCCCGTAACCCCTATTCCTAACCTCTAACACCTAAACCCCTAAACCTCTAAACCTTAACCCAAAACACCTATAGCTCTAATCCCCGAGCCCTATGGCCTAAACCTCTTTGAATTCTACGTTCTATTAATCACTTTTACATGCTACAAACTCCTAATATTCTTTCATACTTTTGTCCTTTTGCTCTCCTCCAAATAATTCAACTTTATTTCCAACATATAACAATTTAATAGAAAGGTAATAAAATAGAGAAATAAAACATAACTCCTAGAATAGAAAAGCGAACAAAATACATATTATCAAAAAAGTGCTAAACAATTAAAGGTTTGGAAAAACATGAAAACAACAACGATAAATGAAAAGGAACCTATCGGATAATGAGAGTATTGGGGGATGAAAATAATAGAAAGAATGATCATAACAAACAATAAACACAAAAACAAGTAGAAATAGTCAAGTGTAAAACATATTTTACATATAAAATAAAGTCAACGCAACTAGGACGAATATATATACTTATCTTTTCAATCATAAGCTCGCCTTGCAAACTTTTCTCCTTCAACTCTTCTTAATCTTTCAAAAGCAAACATCCATTCCACAAACAACTGAAATTAAAACACAAAATAGATTTGTCACGCACATAAATATGAAAATCTAAAGAACAACAACAAAATATAATAAGAGACAAAAATAGGAGAAGAAAGATGAGCTAGTGGAGCAAAAGAAGCAAAAGAACACTAAACCCAAATCCATATCCCCTAAGCCTTTAAACCTTAACTCTTAGCCCTTATCCCCGTAACCCCTACCCCTAACCTCTAACACCTAAACCCCTAAACCTTAACCCAAAACACCTATAACTCTAATCCCCGAGCCCTATGGCCTAAACCTCTTTGAATTCTACATTCTATTAATCACTTTTACTTGCTACAAACTCCGAATATTCTTCCATATTTTATCCTTTTGCTCTCCTCCAAATAATTCAAATTTCTTTCCAATATAAAACAATTTAATAAAAAGGTAATAAAAAAAAGAAATAAAATAATATTTTAAGAATAGAAAAATGAACAAAATACATATTATCAAAAAAGTGCTAAACAATTAAAGGTTTGAAAAAACATGAAAACAACAACGATAAATGAAAAGGAACCTATCGGATAATGAGAGTATTGGGGGATGAAAATAATAGAAAGAATGATCATAACAAACAATAAACACAAAAACAAGTAGAAATAGTCAAGTGTAAAACATATTTTACATATAAAATAAAGTCAACGCAACTAGGACGAATATATATACTTATCTTTTCAATCATAAGCTCGCCTTGCAAACTTTTCTCCTTCAACTCTTCTTAATCTTTCAAAAGCAAACATCCATTCCACAAACAACTGAAATTAAAACACAAAATAGATTTGTCACGCACATAAATATGAAAATCTAAAGAACAACAACAAAATATAATAAGAGACAAAAATAGGAGAAGAAAGATGAGCTAGTGGAGCAAAAGAAGCAAAAGAACACTAAACCCAAATCCTTATCCCCTAAGCCTTTAAACCTTAACTCTTAGCCCTTATCCCCGTAACCCCTACCCCTAACCTCTAACACCTAAACCCCTAAACCTTAACCCAAAACACCTATAACTCTAATCCCCGAGCCCTATGGCCTAAACCTCTTTGAATTCTACGTTCTATTAATCTCTTTTACATGCTACAAACTCCTAATATTCTTCCATACTTTGTCCTTTTGCTCTCCTCCAAATAATTCAACTTTCTTTCCAACATATAACAATTTAATAGAAAGGTAATAAAAAAAAGAAATAAAACATAATTCCTAGAATAGAAAAGCGAACAAAATACATATTATCAAAAAAGTGCTAAACAATTAAAGGTTTGGAAAAACATGAAAACAACAACGATAAATGAAAAGGAACCTATCGGATAATGAGAGTATTGGGGGATGAAAATAATAGAAAGAATGATCATAACAAACAATAAACACAAAAACAAGTAGAAATAGTCAAGTGTAAAACATATTTTACATATAAAATAAAGTCAACGCAACTAGGACGAAAAGATATACTTATCTTTTCAATCATAAGCTCGCCTTGCAAACTTTTCTCCTTCAACTCTTCTTAATCTTTCAAAAGCAAACATCCATTCCACAAACAACTGAAATTAAAACACAAAATAGATTTGTCACGCACATAAATATGAAAATCTAAAGAACAACAACAAAATATAATAAGAGACAAAAATAGGAGAAGAAAGATGAGCTAGTGGAGCAAAAGAAGCAAAAGAACACTAAACCCAAATCCTTATCCCCTAAGCCTTTAAACCTTAACTCTTAGCCCTTATCCCCGTAACCCCTACCCCTAACCTCTAACACCTAAACCCCTAAACCTTAACCCAAAACACCTATAACTCTAATCCCCGAGCCCTATGGCCTAAACCTCTTTGAATTCTACGTTCTATTAATCTCTTTTTCATGCTACAAACTCCTAATATTATTCCATACTTTGTCCTTTTGCTTTCCTCCAAATAATTCAAATTTCTTTCTAATATATAACAATTTAATAGAAAGGTAATAAAAAAAAGAAATAAAACAATTCCAAGAATATAAAAGCGAACAAAATACATATTATCAAAAAAGTGCTAAACAATTAAAGGTTTGGAAAAACATGAAAACAACAACGATAAATGAAAAGGAACCTATCGGATAATGAGAGTATTGGGGGATGAAAATAATAGAAAGAATGATCAAAACAAACAATAAACACAATAACAAGTAGAAATAGTCAAGTGTAAAACATATTTTACATATAAAATAAAGTCAACGCAACTAGGACGAACATATATACTTATCTGTTCAACCATAAGCTCGCCTTGCAAACTTTTCTCCTTCAAATCTTCTTAATCTTTCAAAAGCAAACATCCATTCCACAAATACCTGAAATTAAAACACAATATAGGTTTGTCACGCACATAAATATGAAAATGTATATAACAACAACAAAACATAATAATAGACAAAAATAGGAGAAGAAAGATGAGCTAGTGGAGCAAAAGAAGCGAAAGAACAATAAACCCAAATCCTTATCCCTAAGCCTTTAAACTTTAACTCCTAGCCCATATCCCCGTAACCCCTACCCCTAACCTCTAACACCTATAACTCTAATCCCCGAGCCCTATGGCCTAAACCTCTTTGAATTCTGCGTTCTATTAATCTCTTTTACATGCTACAAACTCCTAATATTGTTCCCTACTTTGTCCTTTTGCTTTCCTCCAAATAATTCAACTTTCTTTCCAATATATAACAATTTAATAGAAAGGTAATAAAAAAAAGAAATAAAACAATATTTTAAGAATAGAAAAACGAACAAAATACATATTATCAAAAAAGTGCTAAACAATTAAAGGTTTGGAAAAACATGAAAACAACAACGATAAATGAAAAGGAACCTATCGGATAATGAGAGTATTGGGGGAGGAAAATAGTAGAAAGAATGATCATAACAAACAATAAACACAAAAACAAGTAGAAATAGTCAAGTGTAAAACATATTTTACATATAAAATAAAGTCAACGCAACTAGGACGAATATATATACTTATCTTTTCAATCATAAGCTCGCCTTGCAAACTTTTCTCCTTCAACTCTTCTCAATCTTTCAAAAGCAAACATCCATTCCACAAACAACTGAAATTAAAACACAATATAGGTTTGTCACGCACATAAATATGAAAATCTAAAGAACAACAACAAAACATAATAAGAGACAAAAATAGGAGAAAAAAGATGAGCTAATGGAGCAAAAGAAGCGAAAGAACAATAAACCCAAATCCTTATCCCCTAAGCCTTTAAACCTTAACTCTGAGCCCATATCCCCGTAACCCCTACCCCTAACCTCTAACACCTAAACCTCTAAACCTTAACCCAAAACACCTATAACTCTAATCCCCGAGCCCTTTGGCCTAAACCTCTTTGAATTTTGCGTTCTATTAATCTCTTTTACATGCTACAAACTCCTAATATTATTCCATACTTTGTCCTTTTGCTCTCCTCCAAATAATTCAAATTTCTTTCCAACATATAACAATTTAATAGAAAGGTAATAAAAAAAAGAAATAAAACATAATTCCTAGAATAGAAAAGCGAACAAAATACATATTATCAAAAAAGTGCTAAACAATTAAAGGTTTGGAAAAACATGAAAACAACAACGATAAATGAAAAGGAACCTATCGGATAATGAGAGTATTGGGGGATGAAAATAATAGAAAGAATGATCATAACAAACAATAAACACAAAAACAAGTAGAAATAGTCAAGTGTAAAACATATTTTACATATAAAATAAAGTCAACGCAACTAGGACGAATATATATACTTATCTTTTCAATCATAAGCTCGCCTTGCAAACTTTTCTCCTTCAACTCTTCTTAATCTTTCAAAAGCAAACATCCATTCCACAAACAACTGAAATTAAAACACAAAATAGATTTGTCACGCACATAAATATGAAAATCTAAAGAACAACAACAAAATATAATAAGAGACAAAAATAGGAGAAGAAAGATGAGCTAGTGGAGCAAAAGAAGCAAAAGAACACTAAACCCAAATCCATATCCCCTAAGCCTTTAAACCTTAACTCTTAGCCCTTATCCCCGTAACCCCTACCCCTAACCTCTAACACCTAAACCCCTAAACCTTAACCCAAAACACCTATAGCTCTAATCCCCGAGCCCTATGGCCTAAACCTCTTTGAATTCTACGTTCTATTAGTCACTTTTACATGCTACAAACTCCTAATATTCTTCCATTCTTTATCCTTTTGCTCTCCTCCAAAAATTTCAACTTTTTTTCTAATATATAACATTTTAATAGAAAGGTAATAAAAAAAAGAAATAAAACATAATTTCAAGAATAGAAAAACGAACAAAATACATATTATCAAAAAAGTGCTAAACAATTAAAGGTTTGAAAAAACATGAAAACAACAACGATAAATGAAAAGGAACCTATCGGATAATGAGAGTATTGGGGGATGAAAATAATAGAAAGAATGATCATAACAAACAATAAACACAAAAACAAGTAGAAATAGTCAAGTGTAAAACATATTTTACATATAAAATAAAGTCAACGCAACTAGGACGAATATATATACTTATCTTTTCAATCATAAGCTCGCCTTGCAAACTTTTCTCCTTCAACTCTTCTTAATCTTTCAAAAGCAAACATCCATTCCACAAACAACTGAAATTAAGACACAAAATGGATTTGTCACGCACATAAATATGAAAATCTAAAGAACAACAACAAAATATAATAAGAGACAAAAATAGGAGAAGAAAGATGAGCTTGTGGAGCAAAAGAAGCAAAAGAAAACTAAACCCAAATCCTTATCCCCTAAGCCTTTAAACCTTAACTCTTAGCCCTTATCCCCGTAACCCCTACCCCTAACCTCTAACACCTAAACCCCTAAACCCCTAAACCTTAACCCAAAACACCTATAGCTCTAATCCCCGAGCCCTATGGCCTAAACCTCTTTGAATTCTACGTTCTATTAGTCACTTTTACATGCTACAAACTCCTAATATTCTTCCATACTTTGTCCTTTTGCTCTCCTCCAAATATTTCAACTTTCTTTTCAACATATAACAGTTTAATAGAAAGGTAATAAAATAGAGAAATAAAACATAACTTCTAGAGTAGAAAAGCGAACAAAATACATATTATCAAAAAAGTGCTAAACAATTAAATGTTTGAAAAAACATGAAAACAACAACGATAAATGAAAAGGAACCTATCGGATAATGAGAGTATTGGGGGATGAAAATAATAGAAAGAATGATCATAACAAACAATAAACACAAAAACAAGTAGAAATAGTCAAGTGTAAAACATATTTTACATATAAAATAAAGTCAACGCAACTAGGACGAATATATATACTTATCTGTTCAATCATAAGCTCGCCTTGCAAACTTTTCTCCTTCAACTCTTCTCAATCTTTCAAAAGCAAACATCCATTCCACAAACAACTGAAATTAAAACACAAAATAGATTTGTCACGCACATAAATATGAAAATCTAAAGAACAACAACAAAATATAATAAGAGACAAAAATAGGAGAAGAAAGATGAGCTAGTGGAGCAAAAGAAGCAAAAGAACACTAAACCCAAATCCATATCCCCTAAGCCTTTAAACCTTAACTCTTAGCCCTTATCCCCGTAACCCCTACCCCTAACCTCTAACACCTAAACCCCTAAACCTTAACCCAAAACACCTATAACTCTAATCCCCGAGCCCTATGGCCTAAACCTCTTTGAATTCTACGTTCTATTAATCACTTTTACATGCTACAAACTCCTAATATTCTTTCATACTTTTGTCCTTTTGCTCTCCTCCAAATAATTCAACTTTATTTCCAACATATAACAATTTAATAGAAAGGTAATAAAATAGAGAAATAAAACATAACTCCTAGAATAGAAAAGCGAACAAAATACATATTATCAAAAAAGTGCTAAACAATTAAAGGTTTGGAAAAACATGAAAACAACAACGATAAATGAAAAGGAACCTATCGGATAATGAGAGTATTGGGGGATGAAAATAATAGAAAGAATGATCATAACAAACAATAAACACAAAAACAAGTAGAAATAGTCAAGTGTAAAACATATTTTACATATAAAATAAAGTCAACGCAACTAGGACGAATATATATACTTATCTTTTCAATCATAAGCTCGCCTTGCAAACTTTTCTCCTTCAACTCTTCTTAATCTTTCAAAAGCAAACATCCATTCCAAAAACAACTGAAATTAAAACACAAAATAGATTTGTCACGGCCGTAAATATGAAAATCTAAAGAACAACAACAAAATATAATAAGAGACAAAAATAGAAGAAGAAAGATGAGCTAGTGGAGCAAAACAAGCAAAAGAACACTAAACCCAAATCCTTATCCCCTAAACCTTTCAACATTAACTCTTAGTCCTTATCCGCGTAACCCCTACCCCTAAC
>CAUOFW020004946.1:1146000-1172841 GCA_963454935.2 Ilex paraguariensis
CTTTTACATGCTACTAAACTCCTAATATTTTTCCATACTTTGTCCTTTTGCTCTCCTCCAAATAATTCAAATTTCTTTCCAACATATAACAATTTAATAGAAAGGTAATAAAAAAAAGAAATAAAACATAATTCCTAGAATAGAAAAGCGAACAAAATACATATTATCAAAAAAGTGCTAAACAATTAAAGGTTTGGAAAAACATGAAAACAACAACGATAAATGAAAAGGAACCTATCGGATAATGAGAGTATTGGGGGATGAAAATAATAGAAAGAATGATCATAACAAACAATAAACACAAAAACAAGTAGAAATAGTCAAGTGTAAAACATATTTTACATATAAAATAAAGTCAACGCAACTAGGACGAAAAGATATACTTATCTTTTCAATCATAAGCTCGCCTTGCAAACATTTGTCCTTCAACTCTTCTTAATCTTTCAAAAGCAAGCATTCATTCCACAAACAACTGAAATTAAAAAACAAAATAGATTTGTTACGCACACAAACATGAAAATCTCAGGAACAACTACAAAATATAATAAGAGACAAAAATAGGAGAAGAAAGATGAGCTAGTGGAGCAAAAGAAACAAAAGAACACTAAACCCAAATCTTTATCCCCTAAGCCTTTAAACCTTAACTCTTAGCCATTATCCCCGTAACCCTTACCCCTAACCTCTAACACCTAAACCCCTAAACCCAAACCCAAAACACCTATAGCTCTAATCCCCGAGCCCTATGGCCAAAACCTCTTTGAATTCTACGTTCTATTAATCTCTTTTACAAGCTACAAACTGCTAATATTCTTTCATGTTTTGTCCTTTTGCTCCCCTCCAAATAATTCAAATTTCTTTTCAACATATAAAAATTTAATAGAAAGATAATAAAAATAAGAAATAAAACATAATTTCTATAATAGAAAAGCGAACAAAATACATATTCTCTAAAAAGTGGTAAACAATTAAAGGTTAAGAAAACATGAAAACAACAACGATAAATGAAAAAGAACTAATCGGATAATGAGAATGTTGGGGGATGAAAATAATAAAAAGAATGATCATAACAAACAACAAACATAAAAACAAGTAGAAATAGTCAACTGTAAATTATATTTTACATATAAAATAAAGTCAACGCAACAAGGACGAAAAGATATACTTATCTTTTCAATCATAAGCTCGCCTTGCAAACTTTTCTCCATCAACTCTTCTTAATCTTTCAAAAGCAAACGTCCATTCCACAAATAACTGAAATTAAAAAACAAACTAGATTTGTCATGCACATAAATATGAAAATCACAAAACAACAAAAAAATATAATAAGAGACAAAAATAGGAGAAGAAAGATGAGCTAGTGGAGCAAAAGAAGCAAAAGAACAATAAACCAAAATCCTTATCCCCTAAGCCGTTAANTAACCCAAAACACTTATAGCTCTAATCCCCGAACCCTATGGCCTAAACCTCTTTGAATTCTACGTTCTATTAATCTCTTTTACATGCTACAAACTCCTAATATTCTTCCATACTTTTGTCCTTTTGCTCTCCTCCAAATAATTCAACTTTATTTCCAACATATAACAATTTAATAGAAAGGTAATAAAATAGAGAAATAAAACATAACTCCTAGAATAGAAAAGCGAACAAAATACATATTATCAAAAAAGTGCTAAACAATTAAAGGTTTGGAAAAACATGAAAACAACAACGATAAATGAAAAGGAACCTATCGGATAATGAGAGTATTGGGGGATGAAAATAATAGAAAGAATGATCATAACAAACAATAAACACAAAAACAAGTAGAAATAGTCAAGTGTAAAACATATTTTACATATAAAATAAAGTCAACGCAACTAGGACGAATATATATACTTATCTTTTCAATCATAAGCTCGCCTTGCAAACTTTTCTCCTTCAACTCTTCTCAATCTTTCAAAAGCAAACATCCATTCCACAAACAACTGAAATTAAAACACAATATAGGTTTGTCACGCACATAAATATGAAAATCTAAAGAACAACAACAAAATATAATAAGAGACAAAAATAGGAGAAGAAAGATGAGCTAGTGGAGCAAAAGAAGCAAAAGAACACTAAACCCAAATCCTTATCCCCTAAGCCTTTAAACCTTAACTCTTAGCCCTTATCCCCGTAACCCCTACCCCTAACCTCTAACACCTAAACCCCTAAAACTTAACCCAAAACACCTATAGCTCCAATCCCCGAGCCCTATGGCCAAAACCTCTTTGAATTCTACGTTCTATTATTCTCTTTTACAAGCTACAAATTGCTAATATTCTTCCAAGTTTTGTCCTTTTGCTCCCCACCAAATAATTCAAATTTCTTTCCAACATATAACAATTTNTGAAAAGCGAACAAAATACATATTATCAAAAAAGTGTTAAACAATTAAAGGTTTGGAAAAACATAAAAACAACAACGATAAATGAAAAGGAACCTATCGGATAATGAGAGTATTGGGGGAGGAAAATAGTAGAAAGAATGATCATAACAAACAATAAACACAAAAACAAGTAGAAATAGTCAAGTGTAAAACATATTTTACATATAAAATAAAGTCAACGCAACTAGGACGAATATATATACTTATCTTTTCAATCATAAGCTCGCCTTGCAAACTTTTCTCCTTCAACTCTTCTTAATCTTTCAAAAGCAAACATCCATTCCACAAACAACTGAAATTAAAACACAAAATAGATTTGTCACGCACATAAATATGAAAATCTAAAGAACAACAACAAAATATAATAAGAGACAAAAATAGGAGAAGAAAGATGAGCTAGTGGAGCAAAAGAAGCAAAAGAACACTAAACCCAAATCCTTATCCCCTAAGCCTTTAAACCTTAACTCTTAGCCCTTATCCCCGTAACCCCTACCCCTAACCTCTAACACCTAAACCCCTAAACCTTAACCCAAAACACCTATAGCTCTAATCCCCGAGCCCTATGGCCTAAACCTCTTTGAATTCTACGTTCTATTAATCACTTTTACATGCTACAAACTCCTAATATTCTTTCATACTTTTGTCCTTTTGCTCTCCTCCAAATAATTCAACTTTATTTCCAACATATAACAATTTAATAGAAAGGTAATAAAATAGAGAAATAAAACATAACTCCTAGAATAGAAAAGCGAACAAAATACGTATTATCAAAAAAGTGCTAAACAATTAAAGGTTTGGAAAAACATGAAAACAACAACGATAAATGAAAAAGCACTAATCGGATAATTAGAATGTTGGGGGATGAAAATAATAAAAAGAATGATCATAACNTCAATCGGACAATGAGAGTATTGGGGGATAAAAATAATAGAAAGAATAATCGTAACAAACAATAAACACAAAAACAAGTAGAATAAGTATAAAACATATTTTACATATAAAATAAAGTCAACACAACTTGGACGAATATATATACTTATCTTTTCAATCATAAGCTCCCCTAGCAAACTTTTCTCCTTCAACTCTTCTTAATCTTTCAAAAGCAAACATCCATTCCACAAACAACTGAAATTAAAACACAAAATAGATTTGTCACGCACATAAATATGAAAATCTAAAGAACAACAACAAAATATAATAAGAGACAAAAATAGGAGAAGAAAGATGAGCTAGTGGAGCAAAAGAAGCAAAAGAACACTAAACCCAAATCCATATCCCCTAAGCCTTTAAACCTTAACTCTTAGCCCTTATCCCCGTAACCCCTACCCCTAACCTCTAACACCTAAACCCCTAAACCTTAACCCAAAACACCTATAACTCTAATCCCCGAGCCCTATGGCCTAAACCTCTTTGAATTCTACGTTCTATTAATCACTTTTACATGCTACAAACTCCTAATATTCTTCCATACTTTGTCCTTTTGCTCTCCTCCAAATAATTCAACTTTCTTTCCAACATATAACAATTTAATAGAAAGGTAATAAAAAAAAGAAATAAAACATAATTCCTAGAATAGAAAAGCGAACAAAATACATATTATCAAAAAAGTGCTAAACAATTAAAGGTTTGGAAAAACATGAAAACAACAACGATAAATGAAAAGGAACCTATCGGATAATGAGAGTATTGGGGGATGAAAATAATAGAAAGAATGATCATAACAAACAATAAACACAAAAACAAGTAGAAATAGTCAAGTGTAAAACATATTTTACATATAAAATAAAGTCAACGCAACTAGGACGAAAAGATATACTTATCTTTTCAACCATAAGCTCGTCTTGCAAACTTTTCTATTTCAACTCTTCTTAATCTTTCAAAAGCAAACATCCATTCCACAAACAACTGAAATTAAAACACAAAATAGATTTGTCACGCACATAAATATGAAAATCTAAAGAACAACAACAAAATATAATAAGAGACAAAAATAGGAGAAGAAAGATGAGCTAGTGGAGCAAAAGAAGCAAAAGAACACTAAACCCAAATCCATATCCCCTAAGCCTTTAAACCTTAACTCTTAGCCCTTATCCCCGTAACCCCTACCCCTAACCTCTAACACCTAAACCCCTAAACCCCTAAACCTTAACCCAAAACACCTATAGCTCTAATCCCCGAGCCCTATGGCCTAAACCTCTTTGAATTCTACGTTCTATTAGTCACTTTTACATGCTACAAACTCCTAATATTCTTCCATACTTTGTCCTTTTGCTCTCCTCCAAATAATTCAACTTTCTTTCCAACATATAACAATTTAATAGAAAGGTAATAAAAAAAAGAAATAAAACATAATTCCTAGAATAGAAAAGCGAACAAAATACATATTATCAAAAAAGTGCTAAACAATTAAAGGTTTGGAAAAACATAAAAAACAACAACGATAAATGAAAATAAACCTATCGGACAATGAGAGTATTGGGGGATAAAAATAATAGAAAAAATGATCATAACAAACAATAAACACTAAACCAAGTAGAAATAGTCAAGTATAAAACATATTTTACATATAAAATAAAGACAACACAACTAGGACGAATATATATACTTATCTTTTCAATCATAAGCTCGCCTTGCAAACTTTTCTCCTTCAACTCTTCTCAATCTTTCAAAAGCAAACATCCATTCCACAAACAACTGAAATTAAAACACAAAATAGATTTGTCACGCACATAAATATGAAAATCTAAAGAACAACAACAAAATATAATAAGAGACAAAAATAGGAGAAGAAAGATGAGCTAGTGGAGCAAAAGAAGCAAAAGAACACTAAACCCAAATCCTTATCCCCTAAGCCTTTAAACCTTAACTCTTAGCCCTTATCCCCGTAACCCCTACCCCTAACCTCTAACACCTAAACCCCTAAACCTTAACCCAAAACACCTATAACTCTAATCCCCGAGCCCTATGGCCTAAACCTCTTTGAATTCTACGTTCTATTAATCTCTTTTACATGCTACAAACTCCTAATATTCTTCCATACTTTGTCCTTTTGCTCTCCTCCAAATAATTCAACTTTCTTTCCAACATATAACAATTTAATAGAAAGGTAATAAAATAGAGAAATAAAACATAACTCCTAGAATAGAAAAGCGAACAAAATACATATTATCAAAAAAGTGCTAAACAATTAAAGGTTTGGAAAAACATGAAAACAACAACGATAAATGAAAAGGAACCTATCGGATAATGAGAGTATTGGGGGATGAAAATAATAGAAAGAATGATCATAACAAACAATAAACACAAAAACAAGTAGAAATAGTCAAGTATAAAACATATTTTACATATAAAATAAAGACAACACAACTAGGACGAATATATATATTTATCTTTTCAATCATAAGCTCCCCTTGTAAACTTTTCTCCAACTCTTCTTAATCTTTCAAAAGCAAACATTCATTCGACAAACAACAGAAAGTAAAACAAAAAATAGATTTATCGCGCACATAAATATGAAAATCAAAAGTAAAACAACAACAAAATATAATAAGAGACAAAAATAGGAGAAGAAAGATGAGCTAGTGGAGCAAAAGAAGCAAAAGAACACTAAACCCAAATCCTTATCCCCTAAGCCTTTAAACCTTAACTCTTAGCCCTTATCCCCGTAACCCCTACCCCTAACCTCTAACACCTAAACCCCTAAACCTTAACCCAAAACACCTATAGCTCTAATCCCCGAGCCCTATGGCCTAAACCTCTTTGAATTCTACGTTCTATTAGTCACTTTTACATGCTACAAACTCCTAATATTCTTCCATACTTTGTCCTTTTGCTCTCCTCCAAATAATTCAACTTTCTTTCCAACATATAACAATTTAATAGAAAGGTGATAAAAAAAAAGAAATAAAACATAATTCCAAGAATAGAAAAAGCGAACAAAATACATATTATAAAAAAAGTGCTAAACAATTAAAAGTTTGGAAAAACATGAAAACAACAACAATAAATGAAAAGGAACCTATCGGATAATGAGAGTATTGAGGGATGAAAATAATAGAAAGAATGATCATAACAAACAATAAACACAAAAACAAGTAGAAATAGTCAAGTGTAAAACATATTTTACATATAAAATAAAGTCAACGCAACTAGGACGAATATATATACTTATCTTTTCAATCATAAGCTCGCCTTGCAAACTTTTCTCCTTCAACTCTTCTTAATCTTTCAAAAGCAAACATCCATTCCACAAACAACTGAAATTAAAACACAAAATAGATTTGTCACGCACATAAATATGAAAATCTAAAGAACAACAACAAAATATAATAAGAGACAAAAATAGGAGAAGAAAGATGAGCTAGTGGAGCAAAAGAAGCAAAAGAACACTAAACCCAAATCCTTATCCCCTAAGCCTTTAAACCTTAACTCTTAGCCCTTATCCCCGTAACCCCTACCCCTAACCTCTAACACCTAAACCCCTAAACCTTAACCCAAAACACCTATAGCTCTAATCCCCGAGCCCTATGGCCTAAACCTCTTTGAATTCTACGTTCTATTAATCACTTTTACATGCTACAAACTCCTAATATTCTTCCATACTTTGTCCTTTTGCTCTCCTCCAAATATTTCAACTTTCTTTCCAACATATAACAATTTAATAGAAAGGTAATAAAATAGAGAAATAAAACATTACTCCTAGAATAGAAAAGCGAACAAAATACATATTATCAAAAAAGTGCTAAACAATTAAAAGTTTGGAAAAACATGAAAACAACAACAATAAATGAAAAGGAACCTATCGGATAATGAGAGTATTAAGGGATGAAAATAATAGAAAGAATGATCATAACAAACAATAAACACAAAAACAAGTAGAAATAGTCAAGTGTAAAACCTATTTTACATATAAAATAAAGTCAACGCAACTAGAACGAATATAAATACTTATCTTTTCAATCATAAACTCGCCTTGCAAACTTTTCTCCTTCAACTATTCTTAATCTTTCAAAAGCAAACATCCATTCCACAAACAACTGAAATTAAAACACAAAATAAATTGGTCACGCACACAAATATGAAAATCTCAAGAACAAAAAAAAAAAAAATAAGAGACAAAAATAAGAGAAGAATGATGAGGTAGTGGAGCAAAAGAAGCAAAAGAACAATAAACCCAAATCTCTATCCCATAAGCCTATAAACCTTAACTCTTAGACGTTATTCCAGTAACCCCAACCCTTAACCTCTAACACCAAAAGCTCTAATCCCCGAGCCCTATCGCCTAAACCACTTTGAATTCTATGTTCCATTAATCTTTTTCACAGCTACAAACTGTTAATCTTCTTCCATGTTTTGTCCTTTTGCTCCCCTCCAAATAATTCAATTTTTTTTCCAACATATAACAATTTAATAGAAAAATAATAAAAATCAGAAATAAAACATAATTTCTATAATAGAAAAGCGAACAAAATACATATTCTCAAAGAAGTGCTAAACAATTAAAGGTTAAGAAAACATGAAAACAACAACGATAAATGAAAAAGAACTAATCCGATAATGAGAATGTTGGGGGATGAAAATAATAAAAAAAATGATCATAACAAACAAGAAACATAAAAACAAGTAGAAATAGTCAAGTGTAAAACATATTTTACATATAAAATAAAGTCAACGAAACTAGGACAAAACATATACTTATCTTTTCAATCGTAAGCTCGCCTTGCAAACTTATCTCCTTCAACTCTTCTTAATCTTTCAAAAGCAAACATCCATTCCACAAGTAACTGAAATTAAAACACAAAATAGATTTGTCACGCACATAAATATGAAAATCTAAAAAACAACAACAAAAAACAATAAGAGACAAAAATAGGAGAAGAATAATGAGCTAGTGTTGCAAAAGAAGCAAAAGAACAATAAACTCAAATCCCTATCCCCTAAGCCTTTAAACCTTAACTCTTAGCCCTTATCCCCGTAACCCCTGCCCCTAACCTCTAACACCTAAATCCCCTAAACCTTAACCCAAAACACCAAAAGCTCTAATCCCCGAGCCCTATGGCCTAAACCTCTTTGAATTTTATGTTCTCTTAATCTCTTTTACATGCTACAAACTCCTAACGTGCTTCCATACTTTATCCTTTTGCTCTCCTCCAAATAATTCAACTTTGTTTCAAACATATAACAATTTAATAGAAAGATAATAATAAAAAAAGAAATAAAACATAATTTCTATAATAGAAAAGTGAACAAAATAAATACTCAAACAAGTGGTAAGCAATTAAAGGTTAGGAAAAACAAGAAAACAACAACGATAATTAAAAAGGAACATATCGGATAATGAGAGTGTTGGGGAAAAAAATAATAGAAAGAATGATCATAACAAACGATAAACGCAAAAACAAGTAGAAATAGTCAAGTGTTAAACATATTTAACATTTAAAATAAAGTCAATGCAACAAGGATGAATAGATATACTTATCTTTTCAATCGTAAGCTCGCCTTGCAAACTTATCTCCTTCAACTCTTCTTAATCTTTCAAAAACAAACATTCATTCCACAAACAACTGAAATTAAAATACAAAATAGATTTGTCACACACATAAATAAGAAAATCTAAAAAATAATAAGAGACAAAAATAGGAGAAGAATGATGAGCTAGTGGAGGAAAAAAAACAAAAGAACAATAAACCGAAATCCCTATCCCCTAAACCTTTAAACCTTAAATCTTAGCCCTTATCCGAGTAACCCCTACCCCTAACCTCTAACACCTAAACCCCCTAAACCTTAACCCAAAACACCAAAAGCTCTAATTCCCGAGCCCTATGGCCTAAACCTCTTTGAATTCTATGTTCTATTAATCTCTTTTACATGCTACAAACTCCTAATGTTCTTCCATGCTTTATCCTTTTGCTCCCCTCCAAATAATTCAACTTTGTTTCGAACATATAACAATTTAATAGAAAGACAATAAAAAAATAAAATAAAACATAACTTCTATAATAGAAAAGCGAATAAAATACATATTCTCAAAGAAGTGCTAAGCAATGAAAGGTTTGGAAAAACAAGAAACAACAACGATAAATGAAAAGAAATCTATCGGATAATGAAAGTGTTGGGGGATGAAAATAATAGAAAGAATGATCATAACAAACAATAAACACAAAAACAAGTAGAAATAGTCAAGTGTAAAACGTATTTTACAAATTCAAGAAAGTCAACGCAACTTGGAGGAATAGATAGACTTATCTTTTCAATCATAAGCGCGCTTTGCAAACTTATCTCCTTCAACTCATCTGAATCTTTCAAAAGCAAACATCCATTCCACAAATAACTGAAATTAATACACAAAATAAATTTGTCACGCACATAAATATGAAAATCTAAAGAACAACTACAAAAAACAATAAGAGACAAAAATAGGAGAAGAATGATGAGCTAGTGCCGCAAAAGAACAATAAACCCAAATCCCTATCCCCTAAACCCCTAAACCTTATCTCAAAACACCAAAAGCTCTAATCCCCGAGCCCTATGGCCTAAACCTCTTTGAATTCTACGTTCTATTAATCACTTTTACATGCTACAAACTCCTAATATTCTTTCATACTTTTGTCCTTTTGCTCTCCTCCAAATAATTCAACTTTATTTCCAACATATAACAATTTAATAGAAAGGTAATAAAATAGAGAAATAAAACATAACTCCTAGAATAGAAAAGCGAACAAAATACGTATTATCAAAAAAGTGCTAAACAATTAAAGGTTTGGAAAAACATGAAAACAACAACGATAAATGAAAAGGAACCTATCGGATAATGAGAGTATTGGGGGAGGAAAATAGTAGAAAGAATGATCATAACAAACAATAAACACAAAAACAAGTAGAAATAGTCAAGTGTAAAATAAATTTTACATATAAAAGAAAGTCAACGCAACTAGGACGAATAGATATACTTATCTTTTCAATCATAAGCTCGCCTTGCAAACTTATCCCGTTCAACTTTTCTTATTCTTTCATAAGCAAATATCCATTCCACAAACAACTGAAATTAAAATACAAAATAGATTTGTTACGCACATCAATATGAAAATCTAAAAAACAACAAAAACAATAAAAGGCAAAAAAAGGAGAAGAATGATGAGAAATTGCAGCACAAGAACAATAAACCCAAATCCCTATCCCCTAAACCTCTAAACCTCAACTCTTAGCCCTTATCCCCGTAACCCCCCACTTTGTGGAATTTTTAGGAGAAAAAGTGTTGCCCCTGGGATCAATCCAACTCGTCCTAACTATAGGTGATTCCCCTTGCCAAACCACAACAACTGTAAGGTTCCTGGTGGTCGATGCACCTTCTGCGTATAACATACTCCTCGGGAGGCCTTCGCTCAACTCTATGAGGGCTATCCCTTCTGTTTATCACCTCGTGGTGAAGTTTCTAACAGAAAACAGAATTGGAGTGGTCTGATGAGACCAGCGTGTGGCACGAGAGTGCTACATGGCATCTGTGAAGAAAAGGGAGGTTAAGAATATCCAGCTGGATGAACCTGACATGAGAGATGAACTAGAAATTAGACCAACACCATTGGAAGAGCTGGAACCTGTTTAATTAGACAAGGAGCCAGAGCACCTCGTCTACATAGGATCTAAGCTAAGCAGAGAAATTAAAGACCTCCTTATCCAGTTCCTGAAAAGGAACATGGAAGTTTTTTCCTGGAAGCAAGAAGACATGCAAGGAATTGATCCCTCCGTCATCACTCATAAGCTCAGCGTGAATCCTACTTGTAAACCCATTAAGCAAAATAGGAGGAGTTTCGCTCCAAAACGCCAAAAAGTCATCAATAAGGAGGTCAGCAAGCTCCTCCACGCAAAGGCCATCCGAGAAGTAGACTACCCAGTTTGGCTAGCCAATGTGGTCCTCGTCAAGAAGACAAATGGCAAATGGCGCCTCTGCATCGACTGTACAAAAATCTCAATCGTGTCTGCCCTAAAGACAGTTTTCCATTACCACGGATAAATTTGATTGTGGACGCCACCACAGGGCATGAGCTCCTCAGTTTCATGGACGCCTTCTCTGGGTACAATCAGATTAGGATGGATCCTAATGGCCAAGAGAAGACCTCCTTCATAACTAAGCAAGGGACATACTGCTACCAGGTGATGCCTTTTGGGTTAAAGAACACTAGAGCCACTTACTAGTGCCTGGTAAATAGGATGTTTCAAAGGCAGATTGGGACTTCCATGGAAGTCTATATTGACGACATGTTGGTTAAGTCACTGAAGGCAGAGCTCCATGTTGAACATTTAGCCGAGTTGTTCCAAGTTCTGAGGAAGTACAAAATAAAGCTCAACCCTGCTAAATGTGCCTTCGGGTTATCTGTAGGAAAATTTCTGGGTTTCATAGTTAATAACAGAGGAATAGACGCAAACCCGGAGAAGGTGAAGGCAGTGTTGGATATGCCGCCTCCATCTAGTACAAGGGAAATACAACAATTGATTGGAAAAATAGTTGTCTTGAGTCGCTTCGTGTCCAAATCAAGCGACAAGTGTCAGCCCTTCTTTCAGGTTTTAAAGAAGGCTTTCTGATGGGATGCTCGGTGTGAAGAGGTATTCAAAGCATTGAAAGATTACTTAAGCTCCCCGCCTGTTCTGGTAAGTCCGCTGAAAGGAGAGGTTCTTACTCTTTACTTAGCTGTCTCAGACTTTTCAACCAACGCAACGCTAGTAAGGGAGAAAGACAAAGCTCAACAACCAATTTATTACTGTAGCAAAGCTCTGAGGGGAGCAAAGAAAAGGTATCCAAAGATGGAAAAACTCGTTTTAGCTTTGGTAGCGACTGCCAAAAGGCCTAGGCCCTACTTCTAGGCTCATACTATCAAAGTTCCAACAGATCAGCCAATGAAGCAAGTTCTGCATAAGCTAGAGTCTTCGGGGAGGTTGATTAAATGGGTCATTGAACTCAGTGAGTTTGATATCAGGTACAAGCCAAGAACAGCCATTAAGGGGCAAATATTGGCAGATTTCATTGCAGAATTCACAACTAGAATACCTACAAAGACAACACAGTTGATACCTGACCTCCCCATATGGAAACTTTCAATAGATGGAGCCGTCAATGCCCAAGGCAGTGGCGTTGGTTTGATTCTGACTTCCCCCAATGAAATAGATGTTGAATATGCAATGAGGTTTGGGTTCAAGGCCTCAAACAATAAATTTGAGTATAAGGTAGTTATAGCAAGGCTCAACTTAGCATATTCGATTGAAACAGAGCAGCTTGAAATCTGTAGTAATTCGCAGCTCGTGGTAAAGCAGATAGAAGGAGCTTATGAGGCTAAGGGTGAGAAGATGACCCTTTATCTTAAAAAGGTGCAAGATTTGATCAAAAAATTTGTGCAAATGAAGATCAGGCATGTCCCCAGAGCCGAAAACTCGCGAGCAGACGTCTTGGCGAGGTTGGCAACAGCCCCACAAGAAAACTTGGACAAGTTAATTCCAGTAGAGCATTTAGCAGAGCCGTCAGTACGCATTGGAGATGAAGAGGTGTTGTTTGTACAAACACCACCAAATTGGATGGACCCCATCATGGAGTATCTTCGGAATGGAACTCTGCCAGGAAATCTCAAAGAAGCCGCAAAGTTAAGAACTAGGTCAGCTAGATTCTCTATTTTGCAGGAAAATTTGTATAAACGAGGATTTTCGATACCTCTACTTAAATGCGTGGGGGGCGAAGACGCCAACTACATACTCAGGGAAGTCCATGAGGGTGTCTGTGGCAATCACATTAGAGCTCGGGCTCTAGCAAGAAAGGCGTTAAGGCAAGGATATTATTGGGCCACAATGCTCAAGGATGCTACAAACATGGTTAAGAGATGCAAGATCTGCCAAGCGCACGCCAACATTCCCCATTGTCCACCAGAGATCCTAACCTCGGTAGTCAGCCCATGGCCTTTCCAGCAATGGGGTCTTAACATACTGGGACCCCTTCCTACCAGTGCAGGATAGTGCAAGTTCGCTATCATCGGAGTAGACTACTTCACCAAATGGGCGGAAGTGGAGCCTTTGGCAACAATTACCGAACAGAAAGTCCAAAACTTTACCTAGAAATCCATAATTTATCGGTTTGGTATTCCCAGGGCAATCGTCTCTGACAACGGGAAGAAATTTGACAATCCAAAGTTCAAAAACTTCTGTGTTGAGCTCGGAATTAAGAATTACTTCTCAGCTCTAGCTCATCCACAGTCTAACGGGCAAGCGGAGGTCATCATCAGAACTATAAAAGCGGCTCTAAAAACCAAGCTTGAAGATCTGAAGGGTAAATGGATGGAATATCTCCCAGAAGTGTTATGGGGCTATAGAACAACTGTCCGGTTAGCTACTCAAGAAACACCGTTTGCATTGGCTTTTGGAACTGAAAGCAATGACACTTGTCGAGGTTGGGCTCCCATCCCCCAGGGCTGAATTCACAGATGACGAACTCAATGGTGAGTCACTTCTATTGAACCTAGATCTCTTAGAAGAGAAAAGAGAGGTAGCTCTGCATCGTATCCAGAATTACCAGAGAAAGACAACTAGGTACTACGACAGAAAGGTCAGACACATGAGCTTTAAGGTGAGCGACCTAGTACTTAAAAAATTATTGTTAGCAAGAAAAGACCCCACTCATGAAAAGTTGGGACCCAATTGGGAATGCCAGTATATTATCTCGCAGATGATCAGACCAGGGAACTATAAGTTACAAACCGAGGAAGGAAAAATCCTGCCCCACTCCTGGAATACAGAACATCTCAAGAAATTCTTTCAGTGAGTCAATTTTCTAATTTGATCATCTCAATAAAACTGCAAGTCTTTGATTCATCCCGGTGATATTGCATAAAAAGAGCTTTGTAGCACACGATAAACTCTTCAGTTCATTAAAAGAGCTTTATAGCTCACGATGAACTCTTCAGTTCATTAAAAGAGCTCTGTAGCCAAAATGAACTCATCAGTTCATTTTTAAAAAAAGCTCTGTAGTTCATGACGAACTCTTCAGTTCATTAAAGAGCTCTATAGCTTACGATGAACTCTCCAATTCATTAGAAGAGTCCTATAACTCACGATGAACTCTTCAGTGCATTAAAAGAGCTCTATAGCTCTAAATGAACTCTTCAGTTCATAAAAAGAGCTTTATAGCTCACAATTAACTTTCCCAGTTCACTCAAATGGGCCCAGTAGCCCGAGAATAGTGACATATAACAAGATTCAAAATTACAAGTTCAAGAATCAATAGAAGAATCAGTAACCATCCAATAAGAACAAAGGCACATATATCCAGTAACAATACAAAAGCAAAATGATTACAAGAGATATTCTCAGTTCTTATTCGCCCTTTAGGCATCTCCGGAGCTCAGCAACTTCCTCCTTCAGGCGGGTATTTTCTTCTTTTAGCTCGTCCCTCTCTTTCTGGGCTTCTGTCAGGAGATTTATAAAGCTTATGCCCAGATGAGGAGAACAGTATTGTGGCCAGAGAAGATCCAAAAGAAGAGGAAGAGTCTCTTGCAGGGCCACTCCTACGTTTTCCAGAGGAAGTACCAATGACCTCATCCTTATCAGATTCAGAGGGACATGAATCAGCAGAATTCGGGCAAGAAACAAAGTCCATAGTGGCACTGAATAGAAACAAATTATCTAGCATCACCAACTCAGAATAGGGCACAGGCTCAACTTCAATCATCTGATAAATTCGCATCTTCTCCAATAAATCCAATTCATGAGGACCTACCAACCAAATCAAATCCTACGATTAGGAAACCGCATCAGAAGATCCGAACAAGTACAGGTTGCCGAAATACTTACCTGAATAAGAATAGCTCCTCGATGATCTGGGAACTCTACACTCTCTGTAGTACAGCTTTATGGACCTCCAAGAGTCTCCAAAAACATAAAAGAAGTGATGAACCCATCCCTCAGGAGGAGAAGGAAGGTCAAACACCAGATGCTGTAGCTTAAAGTGCCTCCATCGAAAACAGACAAAGCACGGGACCTCATCTTCTTTGACGTCGAAAAATTAAAAGAATTCTCTTATAGTGGGAAACTTGTCATCACCCCGCATGCGCCAAAATAGAAAGAAACTGATCATGATGGCCCACCCATTGGGAGAGAGACGAAAGGGTACAACCCACAATAAACCAAGATATAACCAATGGCGGGATGAATGGGAAGATACAGTCCCATGTCCAAAGCCCCCTCAAAGAAGCAAGTCTCCCCTCGAGGGAGATAATTGTAGGACTCGTCAGAAGATGGGGCTCACAGAGCTAATTTCACGTCAAGAAAGAACTTCTTCTTTATCCTGACTATATCTGAAGATGACAATGATGAAGACACTAAATAGAGGGTCTACCACTCCCACTCAATTCCAAAGGAGCTTCGTTCCCTGAACAGGGGGGAGATTGGGACAGCCATTGAAAGATTCACAGAAAATAAAGAAGGAGAAGAAATAGAAAAATAGTAAACCCTCAGGAATCAAGAAGAGATTCCAAAGTAGAAGAAGGGTCTAAAAAGTTATAGCAAAATCATAGAGACAACAAGCTTCAATGCAATCAAAGTACGCACAAAGACCAAAGTCGATGGACCTTTGAGTTTACTAATTAAAGAGGGTGATTACGCTTTTGAAAGGCATTTGGGAAAACGCGCAAAAAAAAAAGAAAACAAAAAAAAAGGAAAAAAAGGAGAGAGCTCTGCTCGGGTGTCCGAGAATCCAGCCCTAGTAGTCTCAACATTTCCTTGATACTCCTCGTCCATCTCAAGAAGTAACAGCCCTCGACTGTCCAGCAGAAGTTCAGTACAATAAGTTGTAATTTAACTTGAGAGATCAACTTCGGGTCCACGATAGAACTCGGCAATCCTAGAAGACTCTCTGAGATCCCAAACATTCAGGCATTTGTGACTAAGTGTAGCTCGTATGGCTGCATGGACCTTCCACAGCAGCCCACTACTTTCAGATGACTAAGAGTTAGGCTCAGCTTGTATGGATGCATGAACCTTCTAAGGCAGCTCCCTACTTCTCAAACAACATCTAAGCCTCTACTGCATCAAATCTATCACCTTACACGAAGGATTCTAGCTGACCTCAACATCAGGTTGCACATTCTCTTCGATCAGTCACAAGTATAGCAATCTCCTAAAGTTAGACCTCAATTCTGTTCTTCTGAAGGGAGCTCAGGGAGCCAGTAGATTCTCAAGTTTAAACAGATTTGCTTTCAGAAGAACTCAGCTCCCCTCAAAGCAAATGGGAGGCAAGGGAAGTGTGTAAAGTAAAAACAACACAACTCAAAAGCAAAATTAACAAGTACAAATATAATGAAGAGGAGCTGTGAATTAATTATGCTATTCAAAAACAGAAAAGTGTTACATCACATCAGAGGTACAAAATTTTCTCAACCCTAAGTTCCTGATGGGGGAGTAGTTAAAGGACTTTGCAGTTCAGCAGGAGGAATCTCAGCAGCAGGAACAGAAGAAGAGCTCGGTAGCTCAGCAGGCAATCCTTCTGGCAAGGCGCAGTAGTTGAAATCTCAGAGGGGTCAGGAACAGACAAGGAGGTTGGGGCCTCAATCTTAGTCAGAGCTCTCATTACCAGATTAGCAGAAAAGGAAGTGTTAGTAGGAACAGCTAGAGGAGTGGACATTTCACCACCTTCCAGAGCCTTGTCAGAAGCAGCAGGAGCCAAGGTGTTGTCATCACCCTCTGAATCAGTTTCCTCCAACTCCTCCTCAATGGGGATGACAAAGTCAAAGTCGAGGTTTGGATAGGCCTTCTCCGCTTTGCGCTGAAAGGCCAGCCATCCAGAGGCCCACTTGGTGGCCACATCATCCTTCAGCTCAGCTATTATGTCATCCCTCTTCCTGACAGTAGTCTTCTGCACCTTAAGCTCACTACATAAGGTTTCGTTTGCCTCAGCTAGGATGACATACTCCTTTTAAGGCTCTCGAGGGAACTTCGAGCATCAAAGGCTTCCTAGCTAGCTTTGGTCCAGGCATTAGTTTTGAGTAGTAGCTCTTCCCTGGTCATCCTCAGCTAATCCCTGGCCTTCTTCTCTCTTTCCTTAGCCCTATCTTTGGCTGCTTGAAAGCCTTCGAGGTTAGAATTCTGTTTCTCCATTTGCTCCTTGAGCTATTGCACCTGAGCTCTGAGGTTCTCGTTGTCAAAGGTCAGCTCAATGACCTTAAACTCATATGTCTTCAATGCTTTAGTAGAGTCCTCCGAAGATCGGACCCTGCCCATCAAATTCTTCAAATGGAGAGCCATCTGGGGCAGAAAAGAAAACAAGTATAGATCAGCACAAGTTAATCGAACCGAGCTAAGTAGGAGAGTAAAAGTGCTTACAGTGGCTGCTCCTTGGAGAGCTGAACAGAAAGAGGCCTCAGGGGGCATGCTGGAGGCCCTTTGAACATCGAATTCAGAAAGAATGGATGAAATGGCCCCAGCAGCCAGCTCAGCGTTGTCAAAGGAGTCTTCATCAGTCTCCCGGTCCTCCCTCTTTTCGACTTTAGGGCTCCGAAGAGGCAGCTGAGATGGTCGTTCAGTTGGTCCAGGAGGAGGGAGGTCTGGCTGAATTCTAGTAATCAGCCCTAAAGCTCCCTCAACCTTAGAAGAGGTAGGGGAAGCCAACCCTGGCTCAGAAGCCTTTTTAGGAGCAAGCTGGGCCCCTTGAAGAGAGGAGGTTGCCGAGGATTGAGATAAGAGAGTTTTGTCCTTCTTTGCTCAAGGTAGGAGAAGAAGACACTCCCAGCTTTTGCAACTTAGCTCTATCAACGAGGCTGCCTCCATAGCTGACCTCAACCTTTCGTTTGCTATTCTTCCTATTCTTTTTCAATAGGTCAACCTTAGCCTGGAGTTCCTCAGGAGTAGATTTCATTATGGATGGACATGAAAGATCTGAAACGAGCTAGTTAAGCAGAAAAGAGGAAAAAGAAGGGAAGACAAGGAAACCAATTCAGAAAGTGTTACCTTCTATGTCTTCAAGGCTAACAACAGAGATAGGGAGCGGAGCTTCTATCGATACCTCAGGAGGACTAAATCCCTGTGTTACTAGAACCCAAGGCTTGATGAGCTTGGGGTATTTATCTGGATTACATTTCTCTAACTTCCGCTTCACCTTCTCATCCTCAGCACTAAGCTCAGGTCAAATGCCTGAAATACAATTCAAGGAAAACAAAGGTCAAAAAGGCAACTCATAAATTTTCAAACCAGAACTCAGTCAATTCGAGCAAGGACTCACCTAAGTTATAAGGGGTGGACCAGGCTCTAGGGATACTAAGAGTGTCAATATTATCAGCAGGGTTGTACTCCCAGTTGGTGCCCCCAACGAAAAAGAATTGTTTCTTCTAATCCTTATGGGAGCTCGGGAGGTAAGTAATGATCTGCCTAGCCGTGGTTCGTTTGAAGATATACAAGAAACCCTTAGATGAGGTGAGTTTGACATTAAAAAGATCCATGAGCAAGAAAAGGCTGGGAACCCCGAGATTATGTTTCTTAAATAAAACTAGAAGACCCACCAGAACATCCCAACAGTTAGGGGAGAGCTGAGCAGGGCAGACGTTGAAGTGCTGCAAAACACTCTTGATGAAGGGGGTGTATAGAGAAGTGAAGGTCATTCTCAAAAGTGGCTACAAAGAAACAGACTTTCTTATGAACCTAGGCAATGTATTAGGTGAATTTATCTGGACACCATGGGTGGACACCAGGAGGAAACCCATAACGACCACTAAAAATTTTCATAAGAGAATGGTCAATCTCACTAGGGTCTACGAGCTCAGCATGCCAAAAGGCAACACCCGGGAAAATTGTCGATTTCCTCTACATCCCCTAAATCAGTGTCCTCTTCGGTAGACCTTTTCTCCCAAGACAGAAACATATGAGCGAGTAGCTCTGGAAGGGGTAGACATGATTGGATAGGAGAAAGGTAAATTGAAAGAAAGGTAGAGGTGAGGGATACTAATAAGGCACTCACGGATAACCCTAGGATCAACACAGTAGCTTCCAATAGCGAGAATTCGCACAATAAGGCCTCAACCCACGAAATGGAGAAGAGGAGACACACAGTAGTTTCGGTTCCAGAGATAAAAGCACCGAAAGCCCATAAATGCAATAACCACCTCAAACTTGAGGGATCCAAGATGAGAAAAGGCAATAAATGGGGCAAAAGAGGCGTATCTAGTTAGGAAAGAACAACAGCCTATAGCGAAATTGAAGAAAGAGGACAATGCGAGTCTTCAAATCAAACCCAGGAAACTTGATCTTGAGTAAAGAATCGGAGAACTCCAAACCAGGAAACCAAGAGACCGCAAGAAGGGAAAGACAGCAAAGAAACCAAACAGTGAAAAAATGGTGGTTCTGATATAACATTTAAAACTTGAGAGACGTGGGTTGAAACGTGCGCGGGAACCAAGGAGGTCATGATTGCTGAAAATCGTCAAAAAGACACCTATCACGTGCAAGCCAAGGACAACCACGTGCAAGCCCGGCGTAGTTTAAAAACAGCTCAACCCCTGCCCAAGCTCGCTTGAACCAGGGGGCTGGGGGCAACTGATAATACCTCAAATAAGTTATAAAAGCAAGTTCAAGAAACGAGGTCAGGTCAGCAGGTTTGGTAGGATACGAGGAGCTCAGAAGTCCAGGGCCAGAGCTCCCCCTAGGGAGATGATAGCGGAGCTGACCAGGGAACAGATGGATAACTGCGAAAATTGGGTTCAAAGCATGAAACTCTCAACCAACCAAGATTATTTCCTAAAATCAAGGAGAGTCCCACTAATGGCAGGCAAAGATCTCAGCTGAGATCCTACTGAATAGGGAATAGTCCTATAAATACTATATAACGCCTCCATAGAAGGGGAAGGAACCCTAATTTCGAGGGAGACAGTATTGTAGTACATTTGAGTAGTAAATAGAGAAGAGGGAGCAAGAGCCTCCATTAAAGAGTGGACTAGCCGAGCTCCTGAGTCAGAGAACCACTATATTTTCACTGTATATACCCCCTAATCCCTCTACATTTCGTTCTAGCATCACACACGAACCTTGTAGCTCTAATTTACGCTTATCATACGTCACCTGCACTTTTTGCTCATCAACGTGGTCATACACTATCAGTATTAATGCGCACCTGAAATTAACTGTCATTATTTTGCCGCTAAAAAAATTTGCGTTAGTTATAAATTGCACCCCTCAAAATTTAAATATTTCACATTTAAGAATTCTAATCCATTAATGCTCATTTAATAGTTCTCAATTGTATTATATCATAACATTTTCTTATCGTGTTTGAGTCAATAAAAATATATTTTCATATGTATTTCACATTTACGATAATTAATATAATACTATTTAATATCATTTAAAAATTAAAAAAATATTTTTTTTTATCTATAATACTTGTTAAATAATTATTTTTTATCTATAGTTGTGTTATTTGTACATAACTTTAATTTGATCAAACAATCAAAAGATTTTTGTCTAATTGTAGAAGAAAATTGTTATTTAACGAGTATTGTAGACAAAAAATAGGTATTTTATAATTTTTTTTAGATTTTGAAAAATATTTTTTATTGACATGAAGATGTTATGACACGATACAATTAAGAGCTATTTAACGAGTATTAATGGATGAAATTCTTTTTGGATCATAAATATGAAATATTTAAATTTCGAGGGTATAATTTATAATTAACCCAAACTTTTTAGCGAAAAAATTGACAAAGTTAGCCATATGTGCATATTGATACGAATTTATATATTTCAGAGTATAAATTAATATTTTTAAATTTTGAGGGTACAAATTAAAATTTGCACAATTTTTCGAAGTGTAAGTTGAGATTAACCCAAAATTTTATTAAAAATATTTCAAATTAAATATAATACAAATAATTGTATATATTAATAAGATAGTATGACAAATATAAAAAAAAATTTGTGGAAAAAGACAACAAACATTTATTTTTGAACTACAATGTTAACTTTTATTTAATCGATGGTGTAATGTGAGAAATTTAATTTTTTAGGTTATAAATTAAAATTTTATTTATTTTTAGAATACAAAGTGTCATTCACCTTCACCTTAAATTTTAAATATTATACTTAGGTTGAATGGGCGTAGTTTTAATAATTATTAATTTAAAATCTTCGATTAAAGTCTCATAAAAACCACTTTGTTGACATGATATACACGTAGCAACCACAAAATTAAAGAAATCTTCGTGTTATTTCTCATAAAGTAAAGAAAATTTTGTTGAGGGAGTTATCGAATATGAAAAGTGGTTCCTATGTATGGTATACATTCATCTTTTAACCAATAAAAGTGCGACATGTGTAAAATTTACGATCACAAATTAATTTTTTTTGTATAATATTAAAATTTTTTCAATGATAATCTTATCCATGACAACATTGCTAACTTTGAACAAGGGGATTAGCAAAAATCTAGCCTAATAAAGGAGAATGGAGTCGTGACTTTCTATAATCTGCAATAATCAGACTAATAAATTGTCCTTAAACTCCACATAGGTCTTAACTACAAATTTTCTTGGCATTTTCCACTGACGTCTGACTTTTCCACGTTCTCTCTCTCTCTCTCTCTCTAGTCTCTACCAGCCGAAAGAGAACAGAGCCCAGTCGCTAGGAATTCCCTCAGCTCCTTCACACGTTTAGACTTTTTCTTGGGGTGGAAACTATAACGGATCATTCTTTTCTCATAGCCGAGAAAATAAATTTAATGATACTTTCTCAGGAAAAGTGAGTTGTGGGTTTGTCTTGTTCTGGGTTTCTATCTATGGAATTGAGAGAGTCCTGTTTCTGGGTTAGTTTCTGAGAAGGCTCAGGAAAATTGAGTTCTGCGTCTGTCTGTTTCTGGGTTTCTGTTCTCTGAAACTGACAAAGTTTTTCTTTTTTCTTGGTTATTGTCTGGGAAGGGTATGATGAGCAACGCAGGTTGGTTTCTGATGAAGTGAAATTCATTTGACTTCGATTTTTATGAATTTTGTTTCAAATGGGTAGAAGAAAGAAAAGAAGTTTTGATGTGAATGAAGCTCTAGAATTCTTGAACCAGTTACTGGTAGATAAACCTCTTCTTCCTTTTGTCATTCCTTTGATACTGGTCTGTTGGGCTTTTGAGAAGTGGATTTTCTCTTTCTCCAATTGGGTTACTCTTGCCGCAGCCATCTGGGCCACAATTCAGGTAAACTCTCTGTCTTTCCTCCCTTGTTCTTCACAGCTAAATGTAAATGATTCATGGAATTATTTGAATTTATTTTGTGTTATATTTGTGTATATAAATTTTGAAGACAAGAGAGACTAATATAAATATTTGTTTGAGCTATTGGTGCCATTCTTTCTATACTCTTTCATAATCCAATAGTCTTATGGTGAAACTTGCCTAGAATATTATTCAAAGACTTCAAACACAAATATATCTATAATCTTTCTGTATTCTTTTCCAAATGGTTTTTAGTCTTGCAATATAATGGTTTTGGTTCTTTTAATGTAAGGATTTGACACTATGAATTCAGATCTTGGCTCACCATCTTTTGCAAATATGCTTCTTTCCTAGACTGATTGGCAAAAAATTTGTATTTCTCTGTGTTCCTTATCTTGCTTCCCCATCTGCCTTTTTTTTTTTCAATTCATTTTAAGTTTGCTGAAACAGCAGGCCATATTAAGTAATAGGTAGCTCAATGGTCCCTGGTCTTGATCTACAATGTAGTACGGAATTGGCATGTGCATAGCTTTTGTCTGTCTGTCCCATGCCAGAATTTTAATGCTTATTTCAATTGTGATATTTTTCTCTTCTGGTTTGGTATTACTTTTCTAACCTTTTCTTCACCTTGTGGGAAGGCGGGATGGTGGTTTTGTTGTACTCCATTTTAGCCATCTTTGTTTGAGTATATAATTTTTTTTGACTGATTTTTGCATCTTTTTTGAATAAGGTGATTGTAGTTATATCCTTCTCGTTGCATTTAAAATATTTTTTAGTTTAACCACAGGGGATAAAAATAAAGGAAAAAATTCTGAAATTGGAAACAATTTCTTTGATGAAGAAACAAACTTTGGTATTCATTTAGTAGCATATCATTTTGTGTCTAGCAACAGGGAATGCCCAATAATACTTGAGGCCTAAGGCTAAAGTTTTAGATGGGCCCATAAAAAACTTTTTGGAGATTGAATGTGTTACCCCTTTTTAATTTTTAAATTTCTCATATCCAAATTTATATTGCTCTAATCGATATATTTAAGGTGGAAAACTACTTGCAGAAAAACACCTTTTATAAATGATTATATTAAGATAAAAAATAACTAAAATATAGAGTTCATGAAAATAAAACTGAGAAAATAAGCAGATCATTGGACCTCAAAAAAATTGAATAGAATCTTATAACTTTTTGTAAAGAATATGGTGCGATTTAATTTTCAATTACTATAATTTTGCATTTAATTTATTTTGTACTTTAGAGAGAGAAATTGAGAAAGAAATGAATGAGATGAAATTTGAGTGGGAAACAACTAGTAGAAAGAAAAAAAATCGCGTAACTAGAAGATGCACAGGTTGTGGTGGTGACAAAATAAGTGGAAATATTTTTGTATAACTTGAAATAGTATTGCAATTGGCACAAACTAGCAGCCAATTTTTGAAAGACATGTTTGAAAGAGGGGATTCTTCCCATCGTAGAATTCACATACATACATATATATATATATTTATATGTATGTATGTTTTGACGAAAGCTGTTTTTAGATTTTTTTGACCATATGGCATGACATCTTAAATTTTTTCTTATTACTTGAACTAAGCTTCATGATTTTGTAGGGCACAGGCTGAGGTGGGGCCCTAGGTGAGAGCCTCACTAGCCTAGGGGTTGGGCCGGCCCTATCTAGCAAAGTTCACTGTCTATTGCCCTGGAAAATTAAGCACTCATATCTTCCTGCAGAATTCTTCCAAATTTCTTTTTTAACCATCTTTGTGCATTGCCAGTGCATTGGTTAAGGACTCCTGCCTAGGCTATATATAGGGGACTTATCGGCATTTATAATTTTTACCATAAAGTACTGAATGCTTAGTGGAAGCCCTTATCAGGCTTATGTTGGTAAGCTACGATTATCACTAGATACTGTTAGATATTTGGGAGCAAGCTGTAGACTTTCAGGATTATTTGAGGTGTACCGGATACTTGGAATTTAAATAGAGGATAAGCCAGGTAAGAAATTTACATGGCACTAACAAGACATGTCAACTTTTTATTTGCAGTATGGGAGTTTTCAACGCCGTGTGCTTGTGGAAGACATGAATAAAAAATGGAAACAAGTCATACTACACACATCTGTAATTTTCCTTCCATTCGTCTTTCCTCTTTCCATAGTGTAAATTAAGCTCCATCCATCAATATTGCATCTGTTTGTACGTTTATACAGCCAGTAACACCTTTGGAGCACTGTGAGTGGCTGAACAAGCTTTTAATGGAAGTTTGGCTCAACTACATCAGCCCAAAGCTTTCCATAAGGTTCTCTTCGATTGTTGAGGTGACTATCATGTTTTCTGATCCAGTTGATGGCTGCTTTACTGTTCTTAGTTAGATGTACATATGAATTGCAAGTATATATAATGGTGAAAGGGATAAAACTGTTGGTTGGGTGTGCTTTAAGTGTTCTCCTGTTTAGTACCAATGTACATCATCTTGGAGGAGTTATATGCATTATTGGTGGGGTTACGTGGTTAACTCGATTCTCACTCTATAAACTGATTAGTTACTGTTCATCACCAATAAAAGTTGTTGGAGGACGATACTAGCATGTCTTCAGATGTCTAGAAAAATAATTAGTTTGAAAAATTGACTAAGTGACTAACTACATTTGGAATTTAAATTTAATTTGTTTGGAGACACATTTGTTCCAAGTTGGTCCTAGTCTTGAGGATCTATTACATTAGGATGAAATTTTGACAGTTTGGAGACATATTTGTTAAAAGTTTGTCCTAGTGTTATCTAGATATTTTGTTTCTAGATCCTTACCAAATATTCGATAATGAAATTGATATTGGATTTGAATCCCGATCTGATGTAAATGCAAGGGAAGTGTGCTAATGGACTATGGGAGAAGTACCCCAAATCACTTAGGTGCCTGCCGACCTATTCTCTTTGTTTCATGATCCAAAACTATTGTGTCACATTTGTAGCATGTGTCTCCTCTAGTTTACGCATGAGTAGATGATATTTTAATCGGATCCAAGTTGATTCAATTATTTTATTGCCTTTGGGGGAAATATAAGATGTTCGTGGAGTAGTATGGTCTTCTCATTGGCAGCTTAACAATGGTTTTCCTCGTATTTAGGAAATATAACAGTGAAATCGAGATATAATCTTGTTGATTTATTATGACTTATGTCTTTGTTATTCTGATAAAAAGTGATTGAAGGGTATTAGAGTAAATTAATCCTACGTATATCCAAATTTATAGGAACTAAATGGCTAGTCAATTATTACCGAAGGAAACGTGCTTATTCTTGCTACTATCCTATTTGTTCTAAAAATACTTTGTTTGTGTTATATGGCTATTTTTAATGGATGCTACAAATTTATTTTGTTATATAAATAAGCTAAATCTTTTTTGACCTGCAGAAACGCTTGAAGCATCGTAAGTCAAAGCTTATTGTGAGTTCTCTCTCCCCCTCCCCCCTCCCCCCTCCCTACCTTCTAGTCACTAAATTTCTGCTATTAGAAATTTTCACACAACTTTCAGGCCACCAGATCAGCAAATACTTTAAACTCATTGTTTGATAACCCTATTTCTTATGCTTTGATCTTTATCCCACCATTTTCCATTCGCATTTCAGGCTAAAATGCAAAAACTCATGGCCATCCTGCCTTAGAAGTTCAACCAGTCTTCTGTTCTTCTCTACTCATGGCTATCTGCTTCAGAAGTTCAACCAATCTTTTGTTCTTCTGTTTCTCCCTCCAGATAAACCACAAGAAACATATAGCCGAGTTGTATCACGTCTCTCATATTATGTATTCCTGATATAACTCTTCTAGAATTGGTCTTCTGGTGCTAAAATAGGCTATGCTTGGTGAGACCTCTGCTACCGGGATGCATACCCATCTTTATATGGAAGGAGGTTATTTTACATGGGGTGTCTGGGGGCGGGTAAACAAATCCCTGGGGTGGGGATATTATATTTGATATTATAAGGGGGTGAGTGGAAATTGGGGTGGGCTTGTTTAGTCACTAGTGGAGGGGTATAAAATGGGGTGGGTTTAGTGGTTCTTGTATAAGAAGTTTAATGGGGTGGGGATGAATATTTTTTGGGTGGGAATACCCCAACCCAAAGGTTTTAATCTGGAGGGATAGTTAGTTTTGCCTCTAAACTAGCATTTGAGAAACTCCTAATCATAAAAACTTTGTTGCTTGTATTCTATTTTTTTTTTTTT
>CAUOFW020004946.1:1173311-1184421 GCA_963454935.2 Ilex paraguariensis
TTTACACTTCTAGATATGAATAAGAGGCCTCCCTCCTCCCTCCTCCCTCCTCCCTCCTCCCTCCTTTTCTTACATGAAGGAAATAACAGCTATTGATTGGCTCTAAATTAGAATAATTGAGAAAAATATATGCTTCTTGTAGGAAAGGATTGAATTGCAAGAATTTTCACTAGGTTCATGCCCTCCTATCTTAGGTCTTCATGGTACTCGGTGGTCAACTTCAGGTGATCAGGTTTGGTTTCTCATTGAATTGTAAATTTTTATCCTTATACTCGTTCCTATAATTCCTCAAGAATAATCCCCTTTTTGAAGTTACAAAAAATGTAGGGGAATCACACAGGCACTCCCTGATTTATTTCAAAACAATATAACAACCCCTAACATATCTAAAATAACATGAGGACCCCTTGCTTTTAATAAGGTGTGAACGAAAAACCCATTCAGTCATGAAAAAACTAAGTCAGTGAAACTAATGCTTAAAAGATGTCTAAAACAATGCTTTTGTGTGAGAATATATTTTCATTATAGAAGTCATAAAGCGATGCTTGTTTCTAGTTACTATTGACAACTCTCATTTGCTTCACTTACTTAAGAATTCTTTTTTGATGAGAAACTATTATTATATTAATAACAAAACAAAAAGGTATATCAAAAGAAGAGATGTTGGAAAAGAAGTCCAACCCTCAAATGACAAAAAAAAAAAAAATAGCTAAAACAAAATTCAAAGGACAACTCGCAGATTGTCCTCCATCCCGCCAAAATATAAAATAGTGGAATTCCTTCAAAGTCTTTGGTGACCGAAGCCTAAAATAAAGCCAAGAAAAAAATACAGTTCCATCGACCATCAACCCTCTCCCGGCTATCTTCTAAGATCCGAGCATTCCTCTCCAATCAAATAACCTAAACTGTAGCAAAGATCACACAATTTCAAAGTGTAATTCCTTTAGGTTGATGTCCCAATCCTTTAAAATCCTCCACAAACAAAGTAGAGAAAGGCCAAGGAGTAACCCAACTCAAACCTGCCAATGAAAACGATTTGTTCCACAACTATAAAACAATAGGGCAATGCAAGGACAAATGATTAATACTTTCACTATCACTACAACACATAGCACACCACTAGAAAGACAAGTTTGAGGTCTTCTCCTTTTGAAGCATATCATTAATATTAATTTTACCATGTCCAATTGTCCATGCACAAACCTTTACCTTACAGGGCACCTTAGCCTTCCATATCGTCAATGAGGGAGAGAAAATGGAAACATATGAATCATTAATCAGGAAATCACGAAGGGACTTGCAAGAAAACACACCCGAAGACTCAAGCATCCATCTCCTTTTGTCAATAGAGTCATGGTTAATGTGAACATTACCAAGCAAAGAAAGAAGAAGCACCATATCACAAGTATCACTATTATTCAAATTCCTACGAAAACCAAAATTCCAAGATAACAAATGAGAATTCAAACTTGTCATATAGATGATAGGCACATTGTGAATTTGAAATAACTGGTACAACTCTTCATTTAGTGAACTCTTTATCTTCATTAATTATTAGATACAAATGATCCTCATTAAAGTTATATTTTTTTTGTTATTTTTTTGAAGCTCACATTCCTGACCCCTTTATTTGTAACAGCGAATTATGCGCTTGGGTTTTGATTGGGACACTACTGACTTGAGTATTTTATTACTTGCAAAGTTGGCCAAGCCGTTAATGGGAACTGCCCGTATAGTCATAAACAGCATCCACATCAAGGGTGATGTATGTACATTAGCTTTACTTTCATCCACTTATCTTCTTTTCATTTGTTTAATGGAAATATTTAAGTTGCATATATGGCTCCAATTTAAAGGATCGTTTGTGAAAGTAAATGATGCATCAATGATTTTCTTAATTAAATAACCGTACTCTTGCACATGACATCATTTAACGAGTGATATGATCTTATTTCCTTTTCAGTGTGACATATGACCAGTTGGTCCAGGGAATTTTTTTTGTCAATTTTATCGTCATCGTCGTCATCATCATGATTATTTGTTGTTTAATTGTTAGTTGATCGGATTCCAGAGGGTTGTTTTTTTCCTAGTTCTTTAAACAACAGTAAATGGGTTTCACTTGGTAAATCTTCCCCACCTGAAGTTTAACTTGCTTAAACTGATTCATTTATTGCAAGCTCCATGAAGAACTGCTCAATTCTAGGTGGAACAAATTTATTAGATGGCGGAAGATCTTTAACCATATGATTGTTGCATCATTATCTTGGCACAACTGTAAATCTTGAGAATACAATTACCAATTCTTCTTATAATTAGTTGTCCCAGTTTATATTTTGTTACACCACGAGTTGTCTAGCTTAAGTGGTATCTTCTACTTCTTTCTTCTCGAAGTTGTAAGGTTTTAGTCCTGATAAAGGAATATGAGAGGTGAAGGGCTGCTCCATTGTGTAGCGCATGTGTTAGCCCAAAGAAAACGAAGCTCAATTATTATCATTGTAGGAATAATTAAAATCCTTGAGCAATCTTCCGTAATTATTTCAGATACCTCACAATGCAAAAGAGAAAATTCAGGTCATGGCCCAACCATGCCCCTCGCCCGAATCGTCATTCATCAATGCCACCATGAACCAGGAAATGTATTGGAAATAGAAACATGCTCTAATACCATGTATGCTTCGATTACAAGAGAGAATGAAGAGAAAAAGAGAGAATATTTTTGCGGCTCCATAAATTTGTTACAAAATTAAGCAACAAGATGGAGAATAGAAATCCTTTATAGTAGGGTAAAACAATAATGAAAAATGACTAAGTTACCCCTAATACTAACAAGCACCATCTTGCAGGATCGCCTCTAGACTTCAAGTGGAGTTGTTTCAACGATCTATTGGAGCTACCACCAAAATTTTGATTGTTAGAGTAGTTAGAATATTTAATCTTAAGGGTAGTTTAGTACTTTTATTCTTTTATGTTGCCCTACTGTATAAGGGTCTTTTGTATGCATTTTTTTATTATGCTGTAATACAATCATTCTCTATTGTCTGTTCTCTTTTTCTCTTTGTTTTTATCAAAGTTTACATGGTGGTATCAAAGCATGGTTTCGATCCAAAATATATATTGTAGCACCATGGTAATTTAGTTGGAGGAAGAATGTATTCTTGGGTTGTGTGATTTCAAGGCTAGTGATAGGTGGGTTGCTATTTGTGGTTCTAAGGGGCTGTGAACAGTGCCGAAAACACACTGTTCATACTGTGAACAGTGCTAATTTTGATTTTTAGTGCCCTTTTTTTTTGGTATATTGCCTCCGTGGTGTTCGATTGGATGCTTTGAAGCATTTTGAACGGGTTTTTGATGCAAAGGAATGGGATTTTTGGCTGATTTCCTCCTTCGGCAAACACTGTAGCGACTGGTTTATCACTTCTTCTTTGGTTTTTGCCTTCTGCTGCTCACGCCATCTTCCTACCTTGTCTGCTGCTGCTATTTGATCTGTTAATTATTGGTTTGTTGGTTGTGGGTGGGAGCGATTAGTGGCCCATGCAGGTTGTGAGCTTGTGCAAAATTTTAGCTTCGATTATTGCTCTGTTGCTTTGTTGTTACTGGTTTTGAATATTCTTCTCTCCTTGACTTGCTGGAAGACTTTGTTGCCTACTTGGTTTTGTCGTTGTTCGCTGCTATTGTTCTACTTTGGATTGATTGGCTATTGTTCTCCAGCTGGGACTTTGATTTTCCATTGGGCTGTAATTGTTGAGTCAGTTTGGCTTCTATTCTTGCTGGGCCTTTGAACTTCAGTTGGGCTTGGTGATTTGGAATTGGTTCCGTTAATTTGATTGTTGTTATTTTTGGCTAGTGACAATTATGGCGAGCGACAAATTTGGCTCTCATTTGTCAATTAGTTTAAAATTAACTAAGATTGTTGATCAATTGCAGGAGCTCCTCCAACAGCCTAATTCTCTCTCCATCTCACCTTCTATAGGTTTGTTCACTTCGGGTCCTTCAGGTATATCTCGAACCATATGGGTCTTTGACTCAGGTGCTACCTATCATATGACTAGTGATTTTTCCTTATTTGCATCTACCTTTTCTCCTCCATCTGTTTCTGTGCTTGTAGCTAATAGTACACAAATATCATTGGCTGGTGTTGGATCTATAATTTCTCCGCATCTAACACTTCCTAATATTTATTATATTCCACAGTTTACCATAAATTTAATTTCAGTCAGTCAGCTATTTGACTCTGGATTTTCAGTTCATTTTTCCTCTTCTGGTTGTATTGTACAGGATTCATATTCCAAGAAACTGATTGGGACTGGCAGTAGAAAGGGAGGATTGTATGTGTTGGACGAGTTACATATTCCTGACATTGTTGCTTCTACTGTTGATATATCTTCTTTTCATTTAAGTCCACAGTCTTCTAGTTTCTATTTGTGTCATTCTCGTCTTGGTCATGTGTCCCACTCTCGTTTAAAATTTTTAGCCTCTACTGGGAATTTGGGTAATTTAGAGTGTCATGATATTTTCAGTTGTAGTGGATGCAAGTTAGTTAAATTTACTGCATTACCTTTTAATAAAAGTTACACTAGCTCACTTGCACCTTTTGATCTGGTTCATTCTGATGTTTTGGGGACCGGCTCCTATTCCCACAAAAGGTGGGTCAAAATATTATGTCTCTTTCATTGATGATTATACTAGGTTTTGTTGGGTTTATCTCATGAAACATCATTTTGAATTTTTTTCTGTATTTACTGTTTTTCGTGTTATGATACGTACTCAATATTCATCTGTTATTAAATGTTTTCGATGTGACCAAGGAGGAGAATATTCTTTCAACTCTTTCCGTGATCTATTAAAATCTGATGGTACTGTTTGACAATCTTCTTGTACTAATACACCTGAACAGAATGGTATAGCAGAGCGCAAACATCGACATATTATGGAGACAACACACTCTCTTTTACTGTCAGCAAATGTCCCAAGTTCTTTTTGGGGGGAAACAGTTCTTATTGCAATTCATCTGATTAATTCTATTCCCACTGTCATCACCTTTGGAATTTCTCCATTTGAAAAACTATGTGGTAAGTCATCTGATTATTTCTCTTTGCGTGTATTTGGGTGCATCTGTTTTTTTTTGCTTCCTAGTGTTCTTCGTACTAAGTTCTCTGCTCGTTCAGCTTTATGTGTTTTTCTTGGTTACGGTGAGGGTCAAAAGGAGTATCGTTGTTATGATCCTGTTTCACACAAACTCTGTCTCTCATCATGTTATTTTTATGGAGCATATTCCTTTCTTTTCTATTCCATCTAGTTCTTCACATTTGCATAAGTCTGATCTCATTTGTATTGACCCATTTTCGGCTGATGTTCCCCTTGACACTTATGTTGGTGATATGACTGTTTTTGATGTACCCATCACTCGTCCCCCTATTGTTCAAACATATGTTCGCACGAATTCAGCTATCTCCTCTACAGATGTGGTGCCTCCCCTTTCTTCTCCTGTCACCCAATCAGGTTTAGACAATGTGGATCATACCCCGCGCTATCCTCAGCGCTCTCGCAAATGTCCAGACAGGTTTGGTTGGAGTAACACTTGTTATTCTCCTGACTTTTGTTCTTTCCTTACTTCTATTTACTCCTTATCTGAACTCACCTCCTACAAGGAGGCTTTACTTGATCCACTTTGGAAACAGGCTATGGAAGAGGAGTTGTCTGCCTTACATAAGACCAGAGCTTGGGAACTAGTGTCTTTACCACCTGGTAAACGCCCCATTAGTTGTAGGTGGGTTTATAAGATAAAAACCAAGTCTGATGGTTCTGTGGAAAGGTATAAAGCTCGATTAGTAGCCAAGGGTTTTGCGTAGGAGTATGGTATAGACTATGATGAGACTTTTGCCCCTGTTGCAAAGATGACCACTGTTCGCACTGTGATTATAGTTACTGTTATGTGCCAATGAAATTTGTCTCAGATGGATGTGAAAAATGCATTTCTTCATGGAGATTTAAGTGAAAAGGTTTTTATGACTTCTCCTCCTGGATTGTCTCATAGTCCTGGTCAAGTATGTCGACTTCACCGAGCTTTATAGGACCTTAAACAAACTTCTAGGGCATGATTTGCCAAATTTTCTTCGGTTATTTGTGACTTGGATTTTCACGCCAGTGACCATGATTCTGCTCTCTTTTTACGGTCTACTTCCTTAGGTTCTATTATTCTCTTACTATATATTGATGATATGATTATTACGAGTGATGATACTGCTGACATATGTTTATTGAAAATCCAGTAGCAGGACCATTTTGAGATGAAAGATTTGGGGTAGTTTAGATATTTCTTGGGTATTGAGATTACATCCTCTCCTAAAGGATATCTTCTCTCTCAGTTCACGTATGCTTTAGATGTTATTCAACGAGCTCGTTTATCAGATAATCGGACAGTTGAAACACCTTTAGAGCTCAATGTTCGTTACTCTTCTTCTAATAGTACTCCCCTGTTTGACCCTATGCTCTATCGTGCTATTGTTGAGAGTTTAGTATATCTTACAGTCACTCGTCCGGATATCTCCTATGTTGTTCATATTGTTAGCCAATTTGTTGCCTCGCCCACCACTATTCACTGGGCTGCGGTTCTTCGTATTCTTCGGTATCTTCGACGTACTCTGCACCAGAGTTTGTTATTGTCCTCTTCTTCCTCTATGGAGCTCGGGGCTTATTTTGATGTTGACTAGGCTGGTGACTCTATGGACCGTAAGTCCACTACGGGTTTTTTGTATTTTTCTTGGTGATCCTCTTGTTTCTTGGAAAAGCAAGAGACAAACTGTTGTTTCTCATTCATCTGCTGAAGGTGAATATCGTTCTATGACATCTACTGTAGCTGAGATAGTTTGGTTACGATGGCTCCTTGTTGATCTTGGCATCATGTTACCTGCGCTGACTCCTATGTATTATAACAATACTAGTGCTATTCAGATTACTCATAACTCAGTCTTTCATAAGCGCACAAAGCATATTGAGATTGATTGTCACTTTGTGCGTCATCATCTTCAGCTGGGCACTACCTCCCTCCCTTTTCTTTCTTCCACTATGCAGTTAGCAGATTTTTTCACAAAATCACATACTATTACTTGCTTTCGTTTTCTTCTTGGCAAACTCTTGATGTTTTCTGCTAGCACATCATGAGTTTGAGAGAGGGTGTTAGAGTAGTTAGAATATTTAATCTTAAGGGTAGTTTAGTCCTTTTATTCTTTTATGTTGCCCTACTATATAAGGGCTTTTTGTGTGCATTTTTCTATTATGTTGCAATACAATCATTCTCTATTGTCTCTTCTCTTTCTCTCTTTGCTTTTATCAAAGTTTACATTGATAATCAATTAGAATTATTAGGCAGATAAGGAAAGAGGAAGAAAGAAAGAAAACCCATATGAGAGGTCATGTGCTCTTTCTTTTTCTTATTCTCAGAGAGTGTTGATGGAAAAAAGGCAGCCTCTTTGAAATCCATTATGGGTCCCGCCAAAAGGCTACTCCCATTCTTTTATTATGGCTATTAGACACTATAAATTAATCTAATTTGTGAAAAAAAAAGTTTGAAATTCAAATGCTGAAATTATTTGACTATAACAAAGTGTGAAAAAGTAAGAGTATTGCCATTGAAGAAACGTTGACAAAAAAATCATGTGTTGAAACTTTATGTGAATAGTTTTATTCCACAAAAAGTTAACAAAAAGTATTGAGTATATGTGTAGTTGAATTAAATAACATATCAAGTTTACCAAACTTATTTTTTTATCGCTCATATTATATTATGGAATTAGGAAAACTTTGCTTGTTCTTAAAGATTCATTGTTCTGACTATAAGAAAAAATATATATAAAAAAAAAAAAGAAATAGTGGAAGTTCTATTTTTTTAGAATTTTATGACTTAGAATGATTTTTTTAATTTTTTTTGAAATTTATTTGATTAGGTATTCACTAATAATTTCTAAATAAAATAAAATAATTGCAAATTTCTAATCATATTGGAACCTTACTATAATTATGAATTAGTGAGGTCAATTGTGATAAAATATAATATATTACTCTATAATATATATTTTAAAGAATAGTAAAATTATAAAAAATTCAAGTTTTACATAAAAATATACTGTAGTTTATTGTCACATAAACTTTTAATACGACTTGGAAAGTTTAGTGTGATTGAAGAATTATGTTAATGTAATATAAATCAATTTAAAAAAAAACTATATATAAGATTATTTTTTATTTTTAAAGATGAAAGGGTTGAACTTTTGAATGAAAAAAATACACATATGTAGGTATAGTGTTATCTTTACATATGAGATGTGGAGTATTAGATTGATGGAGGTTTTGTAGGTTTTTTAAACACTTTATTGAAAACTGTGCATATATGTTTTAAGAGTAATATAATCAATTAAAAAGTTTCATAAATATTGATATTTATACATAATATAAGCAGATGTTAGTGGGTAATTTGGAGATTTAAACACATAAGGATATGATGATAATTTAGATGTGTAACTATGAAAGTATAGAGTAGATAGATATAGATATAGATATAATCAGTAATCATAACATCTCCAATGGTGACCTGAGTTACAGAAACTGCTGATATTAGCTAGATGTTTGGTACTTGTCACAAATTTAGGCAAAGGGTACCATGGTGGCTGTATCCAACAGTCAGAAATTCCTGGAATATGAACTATTTAGGTGGCACAGAAAACTCTGATATCACATCCTCATCCCGTGGTAGTGATGTAATGGTTGAACTCCTACTTCTGCAGGTAATTTAATTTTGATGTTTCCATGTCAAACATTTTATGATCTGACAGGAAGTTCATATCCATGGCATTGCTATGTGGTACATGAACATTGCTCCTGGGGAAAAAGGCTTAAGATTTTCATGATGTTAAATGCAGTCTCCACTGGTTGACCACAAATTTTACTGGTGTGAATGAAATTGTAAAAAAATTCATCTTATTCACCTTAGTTAATTACCCCAACTATTGTGTTTTACTTGTTGACATATTCAAACTTCAAAAAGTTGTCAATAATGCTTATTATAGCAATTTAATATTCTTCGAAAAATTACAGGTACTCTGCATAGCACGCTTGTGTTCTGTTTAGCTTTTTGCTTTTCTTAGCCACAAACTTTGGTTTGCTCAAGTAACATTTTGTATTTCATTTTCTACAGCTTCTATTGATGCCAGTTTTAGATGGAAAAGCAATCTTGTACTCATTTATATCAACTCCAGATGTTAGAATAGGTGTCGCCTTCGGAAGTGGTGGAAGCCAATCTCTACCTGCGACAGAACTTCCAGGTGTTTCTTCATGGCTGGTATGGTACTTAACTATTTGTATTTGAAGCTTTTAGAAATGATACATAAAAATATAGGGAATAGCAAAGTTACAAATTGTTCTTTGATATTCTCTGTATTGAATTCCCTTCTTTCATGCAATTGTTGTTAGGCATCTCATTTACATTGCTATGCCCACTATATTTCTACTGATTGGTAGCCGTTTGTCTCAAAATTTACATCCAAAAATGTTTTTTAAAAAATATTCCTGTTGTTCAGTGGGCAAAACAAAAGAGACGAAACAGTAAGTTTTGCTGCTCAAAAAACGAAAATAATTTTTTCTGCTCATTCATACCACACAATGAAATCACTATCATAATGGAATATTTCTTTGTGTTCTAATGGCCAAAAAAACCTGGCTTCTGATATGCTCTGTTTAGATGTTGGGAGGATGGAAAAAAAGAAAATGAGTACCTGGAATCCTAAAACTAGTTGGTATTGAAATGTTAGTCCTTCTGTGCTTTTGTATTCATTGCAACTGAACATAGTGCTTATATTATCTGTGCCAAAAATATTTTCTTATGGCAATAGGCTGCTCAGATGCCCCTATGTCGTCTCTTTATTGGTTATCCCAATAATAGCAGTTTCCACTTTGAATACCATTATGATATGTTTTATGTACCTAGTCCAAATTTAATTATCCTCTTTCCATTCTGATCTGATTTTCCATCAGAGTAGACCTTTGTGTTTTCTTACCAGTTAAGTTTTCGAATGTTACTTCTTTATTTTCCTTGCACTGTCCAATAATTTATGCTGGATTACTGATGCTTGCTTTTGGTTCTCACAGGTTAAGCTTTTCACAGAAATCTTGGATAAGACAATGGTTGAGCCTCGCCGCCGTTGTTATTCTTTGCCATCCGTGGACTTACGGAAAAAGGCTGTTGGTGGTGTACTCTCTGTGACAGTCATTTCAGCAAGCAAACTTTCAAGGAGTAACTTGAAGGGGAGCCCTTCTAGGAGACAACAAACCCCTGTGAGAAATGGTAGTATTGAGGAGCACCTTGATAATAATGATCTGCAGACATTTGTAGAGGTTGAACTCGAAGAATTAACAAGGCGAACTGATGTGAGACCGGGATCAAGCCCTAGATGGGATTCAACGTTCAATATGGTTCTGCATGAAGAGACTGGAACCCTCAGATTCCATCTTTATCAATGTACTCTTGGCAGCGTGAAGTACGACTATTTAACCAGCTGTGAAATTAAGGTATTGGCCAAGTTGTTGCTAATTTTTTTAAAATCTACAACGTATTGCAGTACATGGGGCCATTGTTTCAAAATTTGAACCAATATCCTTAAGATTGTGAGTTCAATTATGAAGACAGCCACTTTGTGCAGATAATGCCAAAAATTAGGTCTATACTCGATCTATCACTTGTAGATCCCAATTGATGGGACTACACTGGGTGTTATTTTTCAGAATACATTGCTGTGCACTTTGGATCTCAAATGCATCACCTTAAGAGGTTGCTCTGGTGATGCAATATTTACAGGCAAACCTCCCTTTTTCTTTTCTATTGTCAACGAGAGGATTGCAGTGGAGCCAAGGATCAAAATGTCGTGTCGACACGTCCGAAACGTCCGAAACGTTTCGGAATTTCAACACTCCGAAACGAAACAGTAGTTGAATCACAAAATTCCAGTGTTTCGGTCGAAACGGTACTGTTTCGGACCGTTTCGGTCGAAACGGCATTGTTTCGAACCGTTTCGACAAAACAGTGATATATTCGGTTCATTATGAATAATTACATTTAATA